>PITA01006961.1:0-19033 GCA_004023965.1 Spilogale gracilis | reverse complement strand
ACACTCAGTCCCATCTGCTCTAGTAGCTTCACTTTGTCCTCTGTAGGTATGTCATCCAAAGCAGGCCTTTATCTACCATTATTAATGTGTGTGTGTTTTTTTAATTTCCTTTTTCCTTTTTCTTTTTGATTAGGCAGGTTTCAGAGGAGACCCTGTTTGTTCTTGGAAATATATTCTATCTACATCTCTTGTTCAAGGTTGTAGTCAGCTTCATGTGGTGGGTAAACTTTCTCCTAAGCAAATAACTACAGGAAAGTGGTTCTTATTATAAAAGGATCCAGAATTGTTGGAAGGCCATAGAGAGATGGGTTTACCCTTTTAGTCAACAAATATTTACTGTGCATCTATGTTGTGCCAGATGTTATTCTAAGCACTTCTATCATGGAGCTAGTATTTTAATGGGGGAGATGATGACTAAATTTGTATTTGGTGACAAGATTGTCCCAGACAGAAGGAACAGCAATTACAAATTTGTCTTTTTTATAATATTCTTTGAAACTATTTTTTTTTTAAGATTTTATTTATTTGACAGAGAGAAACACAGCCAGAGAGGGAACACAAGCAGGGGGAATAAGAGAGGGAGAAGCAGGCTTCCCGCTGGGCAGGGAGCTCGATGCGGGGCTCGATCCCAGGTCTCTGGGATCATGACCTGAGCTGAAGGCAGTCGCTTAACCAACTGAGCCACCTAGGCGCCCCTGAAACTATTTTTAAGACCAGGTTCAACTTAATGTAGTCATTGAAAGCCACTTGCACAAAGATATTTAAGAAGCAGTAGATCACTGTTCATCAGGCTGTGAAGTAATTCATGAATCTACCAATTTATTAAAAAATAAAGTTGATCAAGGGAGGCAGCATGTTGTATGGAAGGAACAGCTGAAGGGAATTGGGAAAGCCTGGATGCAGGCCCAGTTAGACCATTAACCATAAGAATAGTAGACTCCATTTAATTCCAAATCAGTTTTATAATCCATGAAATGAAGATGGTAATATGCTCTCCTTTATAGTTCTGAGGATCAAAATGAGACCTCCATATATTTGGGAATTATTGCTGCTACCTGAATGTTTTGATATGTCAATACTTTATACATATATTTTGACAAACACATGACCTATATAATATATATAGAACATTGGGAAGGGAGGGTACAAGAGATGGAGAAACAGACTGGTTCCTGATCACCTTCTGTTTCAGTTTCTAGTCCCTCCTGTGGCCCAATTATTCTTCTTGACCCTGTGGTTCTAGAAGACAACCCTAGGTCCTTTCAGTAAAATTTCCCAGTTAAGTTAGAATAGATTTCATTTCCTTCTTTAAAAAAAAGTCTCGGGGAAGAGCAAATCCTATGCTGTGAATAGGAGCTGTATTAAGTCCTAGATTTTCTGCCAAATTTAGGAATCCTCCATATTCTCCTTGGCAGATAGTGACTTGGCTTCTGGTTGAAGACTTCCAGTGATGGAAAACTCACCATTACCTGAGGTGGTCTATTGTCAAATGGCTATCTGTAGTTGTCTGAACTTATTATATTCATATAAAGCCATTTCCCTGTATTCTGTATTTTATGCCCTCTGTTTATGGTCTGACATGCAGAGTAGTACAAGCTAATGCCTTCGGGGTGCTTCTTCAACACTTGGTGAAAGTTGCTGTGATTCTCCTTTCTCTTGGGGTAGAGACAAACAAAAAAATACATATTTTACATATAGTGGTCTGGAATGGGCAACCAGATTGATAAGGAATCTGGATTTTTCCTTTAATTGTTCTTGGATTGGCTTTATATCCTACCTGGTTGCCCCGTTCTGGATAACTCTTGTGTATCAAACAATGTCCTTTTAAAATATGGTCTCTAGAATTTAGTACCATGTTCCAGGTGTGATGGAACCAGTAGAACTGTTGAATTTCATAATTCAAATATTCCTATCATTTAGTCACTATAAGACTACCTAATCTTATCAAGTCTTTATGATAATGAATGATCCTTGGTTGTCCTTGAGCAATATTTTGACTGGAGTGGTAGAATCCACCAAAGAAGGATTCATTGTTAACAATACTGATTGGTATGCAGAAAGCATATTTAAATAATCATGCATATAAATATAGCTGCCAATCTTTCAGTAGGTATCAAATCAGTATTCTGTCATTTTTAGTAAATTGTATATATAGCTTTGGATAGATAGCTAAGGAAACTGAACTTTAGAGGTACCCGGTAGGTCTTTCAATGTCTGGGCTTGGTCCACCTAGGTCTTGGTTTTCCCTTTTCTGGTGTACTGTGTTTTACATCTGTCTGGTTAAAAATTTGTCTTGATTTGTCATTGGTCTGGCAGGATTGGGGCATTGAGGGGTTTCTTGCATCCTCACTTCTCAAATTTTATTTTTTATTTTTTCAGCAAGAAAACATCCAAATTGAAGTTTACCTTCAAGGTCCTTTGTAACATGCTCTTTTTCAATTTTTCCTGCTGTGGCTCCCCTTCACCCTCAGGTCCAAATCATTGAATCCTCTGTCCCCTGGATTTTTTTTTACCTTTACCTTTTGTTTGGCACAACGAAAATACCTTTCCTTTTTTTTTAATTTTTAATTTTTTTAAATTCTGCCTGTCATAATCCTATACATCTTTGAAAACATTCTAATCTCTCTCTGTGTACCTTCCAAGGTCTTTCCTGTTCATAGTAATTCCTCTGACTTTATATTCTAATAGCATTTAGTTTATCTCATGCAGAGAACAAGTAATCCAACCCATAAAAAATTTTTTGATAGTATATCAAACTTTTACTAAACTCTTATATATTCCATTTTTCTTGCTCTCATAAAGATAAATTTTAAATGTTCCAATTAAAATTAAAAATTAAAAATATTTTTTTAAAATGAAGGCAGAAATCTTGTGGGATTGGGATGTTTTTGAGAGCTCTTCAAGTGCTTTGCACTTGGGTGATTGAGAAGAAGCTATCCATAGTTTATCATTTGTAGTCCCTAATCCAGGCATCATTTAAAGAGAAACATATTGCAATAAAGTTTGGATTTAGTATGTTTTCAGGTACAGAATGTAAAAGGAATCAATATTTTTCATCTTCAGATCTCTTAATAAAATTTTCTGAAAGGAAAAACTAGTAATAAAAATAATAACATACTACAATCACCAACATTTCTTAGTTTCTTGTGATCTGGAAAATACTACTCTCAAGCCTTAATTCATGGCCATACACATTGGGAAAACTTGCCTCAACTCTGGATTCCCAATACAGATGAAGTTAAAGTGTCACACATCTATGATCTATTACTTTCCTCTGCCTGTTCCCATGTCGAGGTTTTAAATCCACAGATCTTCTTAATTCGTCTTACATTAATATCTAGCTTACAAATCTAAAGACTTAGTCTTTATTATAGGAAATCATGACGCAGGTTGACATGAACTAATTCTGATGCCAAAACTCAAAGAAGAAAATCTTAAAATTTTATGTTCAGGTTACTGGCCTTTGAGGCATGCTACTAAATGTCCTAACTATCAAGGATTTGCAAAAATTAAACTTGTGGTTTGAACTTTTGAGTGTACCTAAACACTTACCTTTTAAACCAACTTTTTAATTGATGTGTAGTTGATACACAACGTTAGTTTCAGGTATACAACATAATGGTTTGACAAGTCTATAATAATGCTCTGTTCACCACAAGTATAGTTACCATCTGTCTCCATACAAGACTATTATAATGCTATTGACTATACTCCATATGCTGTGCCTTTTATTCCCATGACTTATTCCATAACTGGAGGCCTGTGCCTTCCACCCTCCTTCACTCATTTTGCCTATTCCCCTCCTCCCTTCATCTTGCCCTCTGGCAACTATCAGTTTATTTTCAGTATTTTCTGTATTTATGGGTCTGTTTGTCTTTTTATTTCCTGAACAATTTTTTTCCATCAAGTAACTCTAATTTGTGAAGATCATTCTAAGAAATTTCCTTTTCTCAAAGGATTGCAGAAAAAAAAAAAAAAAAAACTAATTTAGGATTAGGTTTCTACCAGAGTTCTCATCAGCTGGAAAAGAACTAACCTTCTATGTTTTGATGCAAACTGCTCTTCTGAACTCCTTTGCCCCTATTTCCATAGAAATTTGGGCTGGGCCTGGATTTATCACTACTAATTCTCAAATTCTAGGTACTCACAAGTTAGGGTTTGAGGTCATCATGTTGTAGTAGAATGTCTTTGACAAACATTTATGGACTAAAAACAATTTCTGTATTTAAGGAACGGTCACTGGAATGGAGGGAAATCTGGCTTCAGTAGTTGACTCTAGTTAGAAGCCTGCCATCAGTAGGCTAATTGGCCATTGCTTTGGTGTCTGATGGATGCCAACAGTGGAGTAAACAAGTTACCCTTCTCTAGTGGCTCCCTAGGCATCCCCTAAATGCTCTCTCAGGGACTACATTTGTTCTAGAATAGTCTTCGGTATTAAGGTCTGCTCTTACTCATGGGCCCTAGGATCCTAGGGAAAATCGGCTGCTGTGCTAGATGGCTATGTTTGAAATCATGTCCTTGGCCTGACCTCTTAGGGCTGCTTACTTTGAGGTGCACTGGCTAGCTAGCACTACCTGTGACTCAGCAACTTGTTTTTATGTGTTCTTATACTTTAACAACATTTTAATATCAGTACTTGTGGTTTATCAAATGCTTCCTTATTAACATTTTCTGTCTTCACTTATAAGCTAGATAAGGAAGGAATTCCATGCCCTACATCGTGATTAGGGAAAGTCACTTGGTCAAGGTCACATAAGTGGCAGAGCTTCTTGCCCAACTGGGTTTCTCAACTTCCCTGTTGGAATTTTGGGGTGGAGAAATCTTTGTGGTGGTAGACTATCTTGTCCATCGTAGGATATTTAGCAGTATCCTTGGCCTCTCCCTGCTAGATACCAGTGGTAAACTGCCCTCTGTCCCATGTTGTGATGGTCAAAAATGTCTCTAGATGTCTTCTGGGGACAAAATTGCCCCCAGTTGAGAACCACTGATCTAGAATAGGATTTCCCTCTTAAGGTCACTTTTTTTCTTTTCTTTTTTTTCTTTTAATGCTGCAGGAGAAATCCCATATTGCTTATTTCTCACACAATGCGGTATTCACAAAATTAGAGCCTTTTACAAGGAAAGACCTTACGTGTAATGAGAACTTTCCATATTCTAGTGAGAAAAAGGATACTTTTACACTTTAAGTGAATCCTTTCTTGCTCTCTAGAAGAATTAACCATAACTACTCATTTTCCATAAAAGCATAATGTAGGACCCCAAGCTGCTTTCTACAGCCTACCAATTGTCCATGGAATGTTTGGTTTAGTTGCCACTATGTGCCACTAAATGTGCAGAGAATGTTTCATCGCACAATGTGTTCTCCCATGTGAAGTGCCATGCTTACCTTAAAGAGGTTAACAAACCGCCACTTCAATAAAATATCCAAGGATCTAGGAAGTTTGGCACAGATACCAGGGAATATTTTAGGGTATATTTGATATTTAAGAGATAAATAAGATGTGGTTCAATAGATCTTAGATATTTCTTGGGGGACCTGGGTGGCTCAGTCATTAAGCATCTGCCTTCAGGTCATGATCCTGGAATCTCAGAATCAAGCCCCGCATCAGACTCTGCTCGGCGGGAAGCCTCCTCTCCCTGTCTCATTCCTCCTGGTTGTGTTCCCTCGCTACCTGTGTTTCTGTAAAATAAATTAAAATCTTAGATATTTTTTGAACATCCATTATGTGCAAGAACCAGAGTTAGGAGCCAAAATAAATTATAAGGCCTCTGCCCTTTAGGGACTAGAATCTTCTCCAGACATCCCTGAGCTGCTATTACACTGTGTTGTTAGAAGGATGTGAGGATCCACTAGAAGCAGGAGTGTGACATGGACTTGGTGGGTTGTGTTTTAAAAAAAAAAAAAAAGAAGAAGGGTGTCTTGGTGGCTCAGTGGGTTAAAGCCTCTGCCTTTGGCTCAGGTCATGATCTCAGGGTCCTGGGATCGAGGCCCGCATCGGGCTCTCTGCTCGTCAGGCAGCCTGCTTCCTCTTCTCTCTCTGCCTGCCTCTCTGCCTACTTGTGATCTCTCTCTCTGTCAAATAAATAAATAAAATCTTTAAAAAATGCTTAGGAATTTCCAAATCATAAAAATGCAAAAGAAATGAAATCACAATCCCATAATGTTAGGAAGTGATTTTGATGTTTTGGATGATATAATTCAAGCATTTGACTCCAACAGTTCAGTCCCATCTATTTGTTTTCCTCAGCTTTACTGAGATGTAACCTATAACCTAGTGTTAGTTTGAGGTATGTAATACATTGATTTGTGGGGCCCCTGGGTGGCTCAATTGTTAAGGGTCTGCCTTTGGCTCAGGTCATGATCCCGGAGTCCCAGGATCCAGCCCTGCATCTGGCTCCCTGCTGGGCGGGAAGCCTGCTTCTCCCTCTCTCACTCCCCTTGCTTGTGGTGTTCCCTCTCTGGCTGTGTTTCTCTCTGTCAAATAAATAGATAATTAATCTTAAAAAATTTTGATCTGTTACACTTGTGAAGTGATTGCCAACACTTCCCTAGCACCGGCATCAAATCCTATAATTAGCATTTCTTTGTCACATGTATTTTTCTTTCTTTTTTTTTTTTTTAAGATTTTATTCATTTGACAGAGTGAAACACAGCCAAGAGGGAACACAAACAGGGAAAGTGAGAGAGGGAGAAGGGAAACCTGATGCGGGGCTTGATCCTGGGACTCCGGGATCATGACTTGAACCGAAGGCAGTCGCCTAACCAACTGAATCACCCAGGTGCCCCGTCACATGTATTTTTCTTAAACCTTCATCTTTATCAAGTATGGCAGATCTTGTACTTAATGCCTTAGTGATAAGATTTAACAACCAGCTTGAGGAGGTTTTTCCCATTATCTTCTTTATGATATATATATATCATAAAAAGTATATATATATACTTTTTTTTTTTTTGGAGGGAGGAAGCCTACAATAGCCAGTTCTTTTGGAACAGAAAGACTAGCCAGAACTAAACTCTTAATAAAGTCAGTGATTTTTTTTTTTAATGAGGTATGAAGAATTTTTCTGGGAGCTGTGCCCATAGGAAAGATGGAAGGAAGGAAGAAACTTCTATTTGAAAGCATATTATCAAGTACACTTTTTCTCCCACATATAAGTGAAATTTATATAGAAAAAGGAATAAACCAAAGGAAGTAAAAATCCATAAGGGTGGATTTTTTTTTCAAGACATTTTTTCAGTGAGTTTTACAATTTTTCTTTCTGCAATTTTGTAAGAAAAACATGGGCTATGACAAAGTTACACATTTGGTTGCAGTGAGCTTTATTATGTTGGGTTGTATGCTCATCTCTTATAAAAGCGGGAGATCAAAAAGGGGTGTCATGGGACCTCCCTTATGAGATGGTTGGGGTGAATCAGCGTTTAAGCACTTCCTATGTTTTAGATGAGTTAATATGTGGTTAAGTAGCTTATAGAGACATGACCACCTTCCAAACCAGGTGGTGGTAGCATTATTTTATAGGAGAACACTCCGAAGTCATGTAATATGTGACTGGAACAGAGCCTGGCTCTGTTTAATGACAACACTGATCAGTAATAATTGAGTTCTCAACCTCAGCTTCTTATCTCTTAACAGGTTGTGTCTAGGAGATGCCAATGTATTTGTACCCATTTCTTCTACCCGCTTCTTTTCCTGCTTCCAGAATTGTCAGGGGTCTCCAGTGGGCCCCTCATAAGATCAAGGTATGTGAGGGGGGGGGATAGCAAATTTGGAATCAGGTGATGCTATTTTCAAATGCCAGCTCTGCCACTTGGTAGCTCTGTGACCTAGGACAAGCTTACTCTCAGCTTCAGTTTTTCTTTTTTTAACTGTAAAATCTAAGCAATAACGTGTATCTTCCAGAGTTGTTGTGTGGGTCAACTGGGGTGTGTAAAGCACAGGGCTGCAGTGCCTGACCGCTGGTAAATACCCCATTGGTGGGAGCTGTCCATTTCCTTAGATGGGGAGGGAGAAGCAAGCTGTTGCTCTGTCTCTCCATCCCTCCCCAGAATAATACTCCCACTTTCTCTACTATGGTTTTCCATTTGATCCATAAGTTACAGCTCTGGAATATTCTACCCATTTCTGACAAATTCTTACCTTTTGGCAAATCTGACTGCATCTGGCATCATTCAAGGTCTTCTATGACCCACAGCTTGGAAGAGACTATGGGAAAAAACTACTTGAGAGCAAGCTACAATCAATGGAAAATAAGCTAATCTATCTAGTGGGCAGAAGAGGATAGGCCATTATCCTTGGTAGTTAACTTGGTTTATAGTGAGCTATTCTGAAAAGTCCCTGCTGTGGGTGACCAGTTGGTCCCCACTGGGTCGTGAATGTCAGCCAATATTAGAGAGCTCCAGATTTGTTTTCCTTAAAGGTTTCAGTGCCTCCCTGAGAAAAACATAAACATTAATAAACTTGGGCCTTGGCCAGCATGTGAGAAATACAGAGTAAACGTCACCATTCCTGCTCTGGGAGGAAAAACTCAAGATGGAGTCTCCAAGGACACTAAAAGTTAGTGCCATCTGTCCTTCTTCCTGTTCTCCTAAGAGGATTGACCCTCTCCTAAACAGAAGCTCTACAAACATCTGGAGTGAAGACATAATGCCAAGATGAAAGCAGGCCAGCAGGTCTCTTGTCCTCTAAATGCGGTGTGCTTTTTTATTTAACCCCATGGGCCTTCCCAGAGTTGGGGTTGTGAGGGAGGCCTAGGTCTCAGTCAATAAAGAACAGCTAGAGGCTTATACCCATGGGAAAAAGGATGTTAACTGGGCCAGGAAGTTTTTCTAGTTTAGTCTAAATTTATATTTATTTTTAAAGATTTTATTAGATGAAGAGAGCACACATGGGGGGAGGGGCAGAGGAAGAAGGTGAGGGAGAAGCAGACCCTCTGCTGAGTGTGTGTCTGGGCAGTGCTGAGGGTGAGGGTAGGGGGCTCAATCCCAGGACCCTAAGATCATGCATGATCTAAGCTGAAGTCAGACGTTTTACTGACTGAGCCACCCAGGTACATTTAAAATGTAAAAAAAGGTTTTCATTTATTTATTTGGCAGAGAGAGAGAAAGAGAGAGAGAGAGAGAGAGAGAGAGAGAGAGAGAGAGACAACAAGAGAGGGAATACAAGTGAGGGGAATGGGAAAGGGAGAAGCTGGCTTCCTGCTGAGCAGGGAGCCAGATGTGGGGCTTGATCCCAGGACTCTGGGATCATGACCTGAGTAGAAGACAGATGCTTAATGACTGAGCCACTCAGGTGCCCCTAAAATGTATTTGCTAAATATTGTTCCACAGGAGGAGAAATGGAAGACTACCAGAGGAATCTGGGTGAAACCATAGGAGAGCATAGGCTCTGCTCCAAGTGGCCTTCCTGGGTCCCACCTCCTGCTAGGTGAGGGTTCTGAGACAAGTGACTTTAGCTCTCTAGACTCCCTTTCTTCACCTGTAAGATACAGCTATACCTCGTCCCCTATTTCTATCCCTTAAGGTCTTGCCCATTCTTCAAAGTTTGGTTCAGATGCCATCCCTTCATGAGGCCTTATTCTGAGTCTCCTTCCTTGGCACTCTGTCTGATTTATTTGTGCTATCCACTCTTCTAGCACTTTCCTCACATTATAATGGTAAATGTCTTAATTCAGTAAGAGAGACTAAGACTTCTGAGAATAAGAGACTGTCTCTTTTGCCCAATGCCTTAAGTAGAATGCCTTCAAAAGCTGATAATTGAATGTATGAAAGCTAAAACAAAAACTGAGAAGTTAGCATGGACCAGGCATTAGGCGAAGTTATCTCATTTAACTCTGAAGGAGACACATGGTTTTTCTTATTTTAGGTGAGTGAACTTCATTTTATGGAGATTTGGTCATGTGTTTAAATAATATGATTCATACCAAACCAATCTAAGACAACCTGGAGAATGTTAGGCAATAAGGTTTAATATGTATATAGCCATCTTCTGGATTATACACTGCTCTAGGCATTTATACAGATCAACACATTTAACCCTCACAATAATTCCATGACGCAAATCCCATTTCACGGAAGAAAAGATGAAGGTACCAAAAGCTTAAGTCTTTTTAGGATTGTATAGCAAGAAAGTAGTACAGTTGGGATTCAAATTTAGGCAAATTATTTTTGTTTTTCAGTTAGTTAGTTACACCTGGGTAAGTGCTACTTTGGGTGGCTTCTTAAGGGAAAAAAGATGCTGAGGCTTAGTGAGGTTACATGGGACAACCTCTTTACAGCAGTGTTTGAAAAATTAGTTGCCATCTAGTTTTTTATTTCCTAATTCAGGAAATCCAAAACAGTATGAAAATAGCTTAATCCATAAGTCTTTAGCAGTGTTAAAGCTTTTATGAAAGATGGGAAGATAATGAAAAAACCCAAAATCTTCTCAGAGCCTGTCTGGATTTGTCTCTACAAATCTGGGAAATTCTATGTTCTGTTCTCCTGCGTCCTGGGCAGTTGTTAAATGGCTAAGAGAAACCCTGATGAAATAGTAAATCAATAGTTGCTGCTTAATATCCTACTTTAGCCTTCTCTGGATTCCTGTCTCCCAGATAGAAAGTTATATAACTCTCAAGTACATAGGTGTATTCCCACGCTTAATTTGGGGGCTATGGGTTGGGCAGAGTACCTAGGCTTTTGAGTTATCAATCTTATTTTAAAATGTTTTAAATTTTTAAAAATTTTAAATTTTATTTTTTCAGTGTTCCAAAATTCATTGTTTATGCACCACACTCAGTGCTACATGCAACCCATGCCCTCCTTAATACCTACCACCAGGCTCACCCATCCCCCCACCCTCCCCTCCAGAACCCGCAGTTTGTTGGTTTTATGCATATTTTGGGGGTTTTGTTGTTATTGTTGTTGTTTTTGTTTATAACAATTTATTTTATTTTTTCAATGTTCCAAGATTCATTGTTTATACCTCACACCCAGTGCTCATGAAGCATAAGGGACTTTGGACTCTGAGAAACAAACTGAGGGTTTTGGTAGAATTATCAATCTTTTTTTTTTTTAATTTATTTATTTGACAGAGAGATCACAAGGAAGCAGAGAGAGAGGAGGAAGCAGGCTTCCTGCTGAGCAGAGAGCCCAATGTGGGCCTAGATCCCAGGATCCTGAGATCATGACCTGAGCTGAAGGCAGAGGACTTAACCCATTGAGCCACCCAGGTGGCCGGGAGTTCTCAATCTTGATGACTGATCCTCCACGATGCTCAGGTTTCCTTGTCTGTGGTATGATTACGAAGATGACTTCCCTCTTTTCCCTTCTGGTAAGACATAATTAGAGTACTGGGTTCAGGTCAAATATTTACATTTATCCTATGGTAATCGTCAATGAAATGAAGGCTATGAAGAAGAGCTTGTGGTTTTAGGAGAGTTGAAGAGATGGCCATTTGACGTTGTAAGGAAGTTGAGAGATTTCCTGCCTTTTCTTCCACTCTCTTCCTTGTACTCCATCCACTTCTCTTGATCTGCTCTTCCTCTTCAAATGGACATTCTGTTTGAATTCTCTTTTCTGGACAGTGAACTCAAACCATCTCCCTTATTTCAGTCGTTAAAGCTTATAGTCCCTATGTCTACTGCCATTTCAGACTCCCAAACACCACAGGAAGAAAGCTTCAGTTCCTGATTCTTGCAGAATGGGAAACTGATCCACTTGACCCCCACTATACTTTTTTTTTCCCCAAGATTTTATTTATTTATTGGCAGAGAGAGAGAGAGAGAGAGAGAGAGAGAGAGATCACAAATAGGCAGTGAGGCAGGCAGAGAGAGAGGAGGAAGCAGGCTCCCCACCGAGCAGAGAGCCTGATGTGGGGCTCTATCCCAGGACTCTGAGATCATGACCTGAGCTGAAGGCAGAGGCTTAATCCTCTGAGCCACCCAGGCGCCCCCCACTATACTTTCTTATCACAATATTTAGCAGAGGTTCCAAACAGGGATGCTATTATTATTTTCACATACTGGATTAGCCATACAGACAACTTAACATGCTTGAGGCCTTGTCTATGGAAGTTTTAGTTTAAATCAGTGCAAAAACTAACTTGAACAATTGAGTTTACATCAATTCAATAAGATTTTATTGAATGGACTAAGGAGAGGTTTTTTTTTTTTTTAATTTTTTTTTTTTTTTTTTAAGATTTTACTTATTTGACAGAGAGAAACACAGCCAGAGAGGGAACACAAGCAGGGGGAGTGAGAGAGGGAGAAGCAGGCTTTCCACGGAGCAGGGAGCCTGATGCAGGGCCCGATCCCGGGTCTCCGGGATCATGACCTGAGCCGAAGGCAGTCACTTAACCAACTGAGCCACCCAGGCGCCCCTTAATTTTTATTTATATTCCAGTTAACAGTGTAATACTAGTATGAATCAGCATATTTGAGACTATCCAAACCCAGCAAGTAACATTTAGGCATGAGGCTGAATGCACTTTATATCGTATTATAAAACACAAAAATTTACCATCTTAATGATTTTAAAGTGTATAGTTCAGAAAGGTTAAGTATATTTATGTTCTTATGAAACTGATCTCCAGAACTTTTTAATCTTGCAAAACTAAAATTCTGTATTTACTAAATAACTCTTTTCTCCCTTTCCTCCAGTCCATGACAACCACCATTCTACTGTTTTTTATGAATTTGACTCCTTTTGATACCTCCTAAGTAGAATCATGCAGTCTTCTCATGATTGGCTTCATTTAGCATAAGGTCCTGAATGTTCATCTATATGGTAGCATGTGACAGAATTCCTTCCTTTTTAAGGCTGAATAATATTCTGTTCCATGTGTATATGACATTTAGTTAATCCATTCATCTGTTGGATGTTTGGGTTGCTTCCACCTCTTGGCTATTATGAATATTCCTGTGAACAAGGGTGTGCAAGGATCTTTTGAGACTTTGCTTTCAATTCTTTAGGATACGGACTCAGGAGTGGGATTGCTGGATCATATGGTAGTTCTATTTTTTAATTTAAGATTTTAGCAGTTGTACCAGTTTACATTCCCATTAAGTGTGTGCAAGGGTTTCCTTTTCTCCATATCACAAACACTTTTTTTGGGGGGGGGTGATGGTAATTATCCTAGTAGGCATGAGGTGACCTTTCTTTTTCATCTTCTTTTTTGTTCCCTTGAAGAATGGAAGAATATTTGTAGGGAATTTCAACTCCATTATTAAAAGCATTATTATTGCCATTCTGGGAGATATGTAGCAGAGGCAAGATCTTTTCTTACCCTCCAGAGGTCAACGAAAGAATGATCTCGAAATCCTCACTACTTCCATAAACTGCATTTACCCTTTTGCTTGCATAGGATATAAAAATTCTGTGAATAAATAAAAACTCCTAAAAGTGGTATGTTTTAAGCCCAGCGAGTCCTAGAAGAATGTCCTTTTCTAATAAGTCAGGGTTAGAAAATGGGGATAGTGAAAGATTTTGGGAAAATTAGTGAAAAGCCTATGAATTGGTGGGGGGTGAGGTAGAGGTGGCTGGCTAGAATAGGAACCAGGATGAGGAAGAAATTCCATGAGGTATGCCTTGTGAGAAGTCTTTGAGGTGAGAGTGAAAATATCAAATAATCATAAAAAAGCAAATTTGTGGGGAGGTGAAAGTAGAGAAACTAGTTTGGGAGCTGAATGATAAAAGGAAATAGGTTGAAGTCATGAGGCGAAGGGCTTTGGGAAACCACTGCCTTGTCCATGCCTCTACTTCAGCAGGAGCTAGCTATAGGCCTTAAGGAGTTGATCGAGGAGGGAGAATCCCTTTTGGCCTAGATGTTGAGGTTTCATAAAGGAAGCCATAAGTGGTTAATTGAATATGTGCTTCACTGGTGAGAGGCAGTCAGCACCTTACAACAGGAGAAGTAGGGACAGGATATGTAGGGTGATGTGTCTTTGTGTTCTTTTACTTTCTAATTTTGATCTTTGCAATGCCCTTTACTTTGGTGCTCTCATATTTTGTCCTTTATTTTCTGGTTTTCTGTCACAGGAAGTAATTTTTTTTAGAACATCAGCATTTGTTCTGCCATTTTTTGATAGTTCAAGGTGAAACATTACATTTCTGATAGTAACATTGTAAATGTCTATGGCTTACCTTGGAACTTTTTATTCTTCTATATAATTTTTAGATGATTATATATATCTGTTCTCTTTCACATCTTCCACTCTCTTAGACTTGGCCTTTGGGAGGAACCTGATTTTGGTTTAATGGTACAGTTTCTTCAAAGTTTTAGTTCTGCAGTCAAGAGTTTTCTTGCACTGCTCATCTCTTAAGTCCTTTTCATTTGTCCTGTTGTATGACAGTACAGTTTCATTTCTATTTCTCATGGAAGGCAGACAATGATCCTTAGCCAGATTCAATGGCCCATTTTATCCCCATCATTTTTTAAGATGTTACAATTTAATCAAAGCTGCACTTAAGGAGAATTGCTGATGTTTTGCACTCAATCTCTTTGATTGCAAAGAGATTTGATTTGTTGGGGTTTATGGAGGAATTGCTAAATTGTACCCTTCCTGTTTTCTATTTATAACCAGTTGGAAAAGAGTTTAAAAATGAAAAGTGTTCCATTACTTATAGTTGATTCTAGAACCTGCCTTGACCCATAGCAATTTGGATTTCTTAATTTATTCCCTTCTGTGTCAGTTGAAATGTATCTGACTGTTCACAGGCTATCTTTCTCTCGGCTACTTCACTCACACCAAGAACTTCCTGTTTCCCTTCCTTGTCTAACAGGAACTGCCTCCACATTTTCGTCTGCCCCAGGTGGTACCTGCCTTCTCCTTCTCCAGGGCAAAAATTGTAAGTCTGCAAGGCAACAGTTACCAAGGACAAATATGCGAGGAGATATTTAAAGCCTATTCCTATTGTACATACAGGCAAATGACATTTGGTCAAAATTCTGTCTCTATTCCTTGCCTGCCTCTTCTAACTCTACACTTGCTTTCACCGAACAGCTAGTACCCACAGATGGGTACAGATGACTTCTTTTACCCTCTTAGGATTGGCTTTTGCTTGGAAGAAGAGAAGCCATCAGCCCATGAGATATTCAGAGGGTTCAGGCAGTGTTACCCTGAGTCCTAAGCTAAGCTTCCAGGGTGGTCAGATGCTTACCATGAACAGCAGGATGAATCCGTAGAATCAGTGAGGCTGGAAATGTAGGTTTTTGAGATCTAACTACAAGATATTTGGTTAGTTCTATTACTCCATACATGGAGCAGAAAATGAAATAAAGTAAGAAAAAAAAGTCCATTTTTATCTCAAGCATAGCTTGTTCACACCCTCCTAGTAATACTACTTGAGTTTGATGATGTTTATTTTCTCCTAGAAAAAGAAAATAGAGAAACTATGACTATTAAACAAGTATCATTAAGATCTGTTAGCTCTCTTTCCAGAAAGAGGAAATTCATCTATGACAACACTTGAAACAAGTCCCTTTAGGCATTTATGTGAGAATCTCTCCAGAAACTGTGCCAACTGCTATTCAGGGTTGAAGTCATAGAGCCTAGTCTGCTTTAAGGCAGGAAGTGCAATCAAGATTAGTGGAGTCCTGACTATCCCCCTGAAACCCTTACTCACTAGTTGGTAAAACCCATCTGACTATGAGTGCTCTGTGTTTCTCTTTGGCATTCCCATGGGTACACAGACATAGTGTTGAACACGGGTGGCAATCCTGGTGATGGGACCAGAGCAGGGAAGGAGAAGGGGGAAGGGAACTCTAGAGGAGGGATTATAGACTCTGATGCCTGTGGTGCCAACAGGAATCCAAGTAATCATCAGCTGTTTAAAAATAAAACCCAACAGTAGCCCAAGATGGTGATAAAAGGCCAGCTCTGTGGTAGGGACTGTGAGGAACTAGAGAGTACAGTTCCCGTCTGGAAAGGCATGCTCTGCTCAGCTCAGGTATGATGTTGGTTCTAGTGCTGCTGGGCTTTCTAAAATATCCCAGTTTTTAAAGGACAGAAAATAATTCAGAGACTTAAAAACACTGGACAAGCAAAAGGAAACATGTCTGCATGTTTGGATTTGACTGGTTTGGATTGTTATAAAAAGACCCAATGTCCTAAGCGTAAGGGAAGGACTTGAGTGCATGTAGGATGAGCATATGAGAAGTCTGGGGCTTTCTCTTTATATTTGTCTTCTCTCCACCTCTCTTCCCACTCACGAATCCATGGGTTTCTCCTACTCATGTTATCCTCAAGTATGAGACCATATGAAAGGATGAGTGTTTTAAGCTCATGTTTTATGGAGTAAGAATTGAAATCTGTGGCATTTGTATCTTAATTGGCTGTGTCATTTGTTTTCAGTCCTTCCAAAGAGATAGACTTGTTCTTTATCTCTGGCCATAGACACATGTACACTTGGACACACAGAAGAGAAATCGAATTCACCATAAACTTCACTTGTTCTATGAAACAGAAACCAGTCCCATTTCTCCAGAAGGTCCATGAGTTGTTTGTATACACTGG
Source organism: Spilogale gracilis (assembly GCA_004023965.1). Classification (NCBI taxonomy): domain Eukaryota; kingdom Metazoa; phylum Chordata; class Mammalia; order Carnivora; family Mephitidae; genus Spilogale; species Spilogale gracilis. Next base: position 2,542 of record PITA01006961.1, on the reverse strand, counting down.
AGGTTGTAAGTGGTGCCCTGCTGATGAAAGGGATCCAGCAGCTATCTCCTCACGCAGGGTGAGGTAAAATGTAACTTTTGGTATTTATGGGAAGTCATGTGTCTTTTTTGTTTTGTTTTGTTTTTTAAAGATTTTATTTGTTTGAAAGAGAAAAGCTAGAGAGGGAACACAAGCAGTGGGAGTGAGAGAGGGAGAAGCAGGCTTCCCGCAGAGCAAGGAGCCCAATGCAGGACTTCATCCCAGGACTCCAGGATCATTACCCGAGCTGAAGGTAGAAGTTTAACGACGGAGCCACCCAGCCACCCCAGAAGTCGTGTTCTTTGAGTTTTCATAGCCCACAAACCCTGTGGTCCCCCTCTTGCCCCACACAGTGGTCTTGTCTGCAAAAGAACCCTGGGGCCGAGGATTTGTGACCCCTGACTTAAACATACTTAAGCTCAATTGTGATAGAAACCAGTTCCTTCCTATATCCAAATACCCCCACCATAAATAGACAAAGTAAGGTTTACTCTAAAGATCCATTCTTATTTAACATAAAGTGAAAGGCAGCAAGTTACTATACTTAGTGTATTTGAGATGCTTTTTTTTTTTAAACTTCTCAATGCTGCCAATCCCCTATTCACTTGGAGAATAGTAATCACTTAGGATCATTTTAATCTCATATAAATCCCAAAGACAGGAAAATCTGATTACAGTTTATATCTATCCTTAATAAATGCTCAGATTGAGGTGGGGGGTAGAAACAGTGTTTGAAGCTTTAAAAAATTTCTCTGGTTTCCTAGAAGCCCTGTCCACTCTGATATCCTATTATAACTCACTGCTCCAGAAACATGCTGTCAGCTTGCTGCCTGTAAACACCTGGCTAGGTGCTCTCTGCCATCTACAAACATGGAGATTCTGGCTGGCTCCCGTCCGATGCCTCCCCATTATCATCATCATTAGTCGTTGGGATCTTGACCATGGATTTTGGGATTGTTTACTCAGACTTGGAACCTCCCTAGGTCATGTCTAAAGGTTCCCTGACTACCAGGGAGTCCTTTGTACTAAAATCTAAAGAAGCCTGAGGAGCTCAGGCTTCCAAAGCAGGTCTGTATCTGCATTCTGTTCCTCATCCTTCCAAAAAAGTGTTGTATCTCACCACAGTGTATTTACCTGTCTATTTCAGGAGTAATACTTTGAAACTTATGATTTGATTTCCTCTTTTCCCTCTCTGATGATAAGCACTCTTGCTATACCTTCCTCTGCAGTTTGGGGAGAGGCAAGGAGAAGTTCTGGGGAACAGAAACATTACAAAGGACATGCTAACGGAAAGAGTCAGGACCTCCTCTGATTTTGATAACCAAAATCCGATTAGTCAGCAAGATAATAGGTTTGTAAGCCATAATCCTGGACTTGAGGAAGGGTGTTCAGTTCCTTTAAGAATATCAACAAATAAGGCTGATGGAGCAACAAACAGGCTGAATCCTCCCAGGTGTGAAGAAGACGCCCCGTCTATGAATACCAGCCAGGCCCCTCTGAGGGAGAGAGGAAGGGCATAGGCGGACAAAGAAAACACTGCTTCTGTTTGCAGAGAAGGGAGATGGGGAAGGGAGCTGGCTGTCCTTCAGGTTTAGGCTTGAGGAATCAGTGCGTTGGAGGAAGTGCGGCTGGTGTCAGACAGAGATGGGGCCAACGGTTTCTTGTTTTTCTGGAGCACTACCGCAGGAGAGGGTCCTGAGCACTCAGCCCAGGAGAGGCAGCCATTGAGCTTCCCTGAGTTGCCCGGATTTCTGTCAGGAAGTTACTGAACTGAGAGCCCAAGGGCCTGTTCCGAGGCCTAACAAAGCCCTGGGTCAGTGTGGCCCTCCACCAACCGAGGATGATGGAACTCAGGGGCCTGCAGTCTGTTGAAGGCAAACTATGGTGAGTCAGCACGGGAGCGTATTAGGGTCAGAAGGAGGAGCTGAATTCAGCCATCCTCAGGGAAGGCCAGAAGAGCCTTGGGGCCCCCAGGCAGACTAGGGCTACTGTTCCAGAGGCCCAGTACAAGATAGGGGGACTCCCGGGTCCCCCAAGGACTCTCACACCTGACTCCCCCATACACCCGCATGCCAGGACAGAAAGGCAGGGCAGATAAGATGGAACCTGGAACTCCAAGCAGCCCTTCTTTTTTTTTAATTTTTTTAATTTTTTTTATTTAACGTAATTTTTTTTTTATTGTTACTAAAAAAATTTTTTTTCCAGTGTTCCAAGATTCATTCCCCATTCCCCACACCCAGTGCTCCATGCTTTAGGTGTCCCCAGTACCCACCACCAGGCTCTCCCATCCCTCCACCCCCCTCCCTCCAAGTCCCTCAGTTTGTTTTTGTGTCCAAAGTCTCTGTTGTTTTGTTTCCCTCCCTAGATTACCCTAGTTCCCATTTGCTTTCCTTCTCCCACTGTCCTCCAATTTACCCTTCATGCACGGCAAGTATGTGAAACCATGCGATACTTGACTTTCTCTTCTTGGCTTATTTCACTCAGCATAATCTCTTCCAGTCTGGCCCATGTTGCTACAAAAGTT
>PITA01006960.1:0-95625 GCA_004023965.1 Spilogale gracilis | reverse complement strand
GGCTCTGCCCTGTTCCCTCACTCGGCACCTGGGCTCACTTTCTCTCCACAGATCTGTAACCCCAATTCCCCAGCTGCCCCCTCGGGCACTCCATTTCTTTTTGCTTTGAATCAGACTGACTGTAATCTGCTGTTGTTTCCCCAACACAGAGCACTTTTGTGCTGGGGTATTGCCTTTCAATGGGTCGCCTCTGCAGGCTTCATCCCACCCCACCCCCCACCCCCCGCCCCTTGTCTCTGGGGGTAACCCTCAGATCGCTTTCACTTCTCTCTACCTCTTTGCAGATGGTTTTTGTCCCCCATAGTGACCCAGAAGTGCGAAATATCACATTTCAGGCTGATTTCATGGATGCTCACAGTGTTCTTGTAGTGTTTTTTGCAAGAATTGAGCTCACTTCAGGAGACTCCATGAAATGTGGTCACCTGGCCTTCTGCCATCTTTTTTCCTATTTTTATGCCCTTTTTCTTGGTTGAAGTGTAGTTGACATGCAGTGTACATTAGTTTCAAGTGTAGTACACCATCAGGTTTCAACAAGTCTATAGGTGATGCTGCGCTTACACATGTGAGAACTGTGTGAGAACTATCTGTGAGAATTGTGCAGTGTTCACCTGAATTTTATTCACTTCTTTAGTGGTGAAAGAAGTAAAGGTCAAAGCTCATACATTCACTACCTTGCTAAATCTTCACCTTAGGTCTTCTGGGTGGATTGAGCAGATATTAATCTCCTCCATAAAACAAGGTGATTGTTCTGAAGGGTTAAAGGCGTTAAGTAAGTGACATATATAGGGGCAAAGCTAGGACTTGGACCAACTTCCTCCATGTCCCATTTCCAGGCTTCTTGCCCACGACACTAGGTGCACTCTCTGAGTCATAGTAACTGAGAAGAGTCCATTAAATGGGAGGGGTAGTGAATAAAGGGAGGAAGAGGAGGAAGAAGTTAGCTGGAGAAAGAAAAAGAAGGAGAAGAAAAGAAGATGAAGAAAGAAGAAAGACAGGAGGGTGGAAAAAGAAATAAATCTGTGATATTCCTTAATAGTAGGTGCTGAATTGCTTCCCATCTCTCCACGGGCATCTGTAATCGGTATAACACAACTGGTAAGGAAAAAGGTGGGATTAAACATTAAGTTTCTCTGAAGAAAAAAGTAATGGAACTTTCTCTACTTGAAAGAAAAAAGTACTACACTTTGGTAATTTAAAGGTTAGTTTCTGGGAAATCATTGGGATAGAAAGCTTTGTCTTAGACATGGAAATTATGACACTACACCTCTCTCTCACACACATACTCACACCTGTCTCTCTCTTTTTCTCTCTCTCCCCCCTCCTCCCTACACACACAGTTGTCTCATCTTTGTTACAAACCCAGGAACCAGGCTTTTACCTTTCTACCCAAATAGATTTTCATTAATGCTTATTCTCACACTCTGTCATAACGACTATCCAACCTTATAACCTCACATCTACCTTCTTATGGAACTCTTCTGTACATTCTCTTTTGGATAAAACAAAAACAAAAATAAAAACATGCTGGGGTGCCTGGGTGGCTCAGTCATTAGGCCGCTGCCTTTGGCTCAGGTCATGATCCCGGAGTCCGGGGTTTGAGCCCCACATCAAGCTTCCTGCTCAACAGGAAGCCTGCTTCTCCCTCTCTCACTTCCCCTGCTTGTGTTCCCTCTCTAGCTGTGCTTTACTCTGTCAAATAAATAAATAGAATCTTTAAAAAAAATAAAAATTAAAAAAATTAAAACTTGCTCTACTTTAGAAGTTATGTATTTCCACCAGAGAGCAACTCTTATTGATTGGGCCATTTTAATGGATAGAAGGCAAAAGTGTGTGTGTGTGTGTGTGTGTGTGTGTGTGTGTGTGTGTGTGTGTGATATGGTATGGTGTGGTTTAGGGAGTAGGTAATGTAGTCCCTCATGATCAGAACTTGCTGTTTAACCTATAACCTATAGCAGGATTCTTTAGAGGCAGCTGGCAGTCTGTTCTATACATATAGAAGCTTTTCTCGAAACTTGACTTCTTCCAGCCACATTTTTATCTTTGAATAAGAGCATGCTGGATTCAATCTCTCGACTCCCTCAAATCCCAGGGCAGCAATTCTAGCTAAGAAGAGAGGAAAAAATCCATCAGTACCTGAAAACTCAGCCTTGTCTTCATAGAGATGATAATCATTATTAATATTATTATCTACAAAGGAAAGGAGAACTCTGGGTATGTAAAATTTAAACCTTAAATATTCTTATAATCATTCTTATTTCCTTCATTTCCTTGCTTACTGGGTTTTAAGAGTTTGCTAGCTGGTGCTGAAAAGATATTAGTTACTTAACACAATGTAAGTTTATTTCTTACTCACATTGACTACAAAGTGAATATTCCTGGTGGCTTTCCTCCAACTGGTAATTCAGGGACCCAGGTTCCTTCCATCTTGTTGTTCTATCACCTTCAAGGAGTGGCTTATGAAGTTTATCTGGGTGTCAACATCCACCCAGCAGACAGAAGAAGGCATTTTATTGGAGCACTGGTGGGAGATTTCTATAGGCTAGGACTAGAGGTGGCACCCATCAAAGTTGTTCATATTCTACTTGCTGAAATTCAGGCATATAGCTTCATCCAGCTGAAAAGGAGGCTGGAAAGTTAAATTGAGTTATGTGCCTAGAAAGAAGGGAAATAGGTGTGGTGATCAGCTAATCAGTCTTTATCAAACTGACTAGAAATTGGACCAGATTAATGCAACATGGACAACATGGCAAAATTAAGTCTTTTAAGACATTGGATATATCCAAAAGTAAGTTCATTCTGGCAGTCATTACTCAAATGTTCATAATATATTTTTGTAATTCTTCAGAAGAATGTTTTCCCAATACATTTCTATCTTCTTTGATAAAACCAGGAGAAATGATCATTTTGTTTGGGACATAAATCACAGAAAGTACCACTTAAGGTCAATGTTGGTTGGTGGTCTTCAGCCATATTTTACTTCTCATTAAAGCAGCCAGACTGAAAATTGTGTCTAGAGATGATATTTAGTAAGTCTGAGTTAGGACTAAGTCCTCAAGAATGAAAACGTTTCTGTCTATACATATTATATTTGTGTCTCCAGAAACATTCAGAAATTCCCGTTGATTACAGCAGTATCTGTAGTTCAAAGAAGAATTCAAACCGTAAGCTATTCTAACATCTGTTTTGGTTTTATGGCCAGTCTGAATAGTTGTAATTTACATTCACTGGCACCATACAATGTAGTTATTTTCAAACTACCGTATTTTGTAAAAAAGAAAACAACAAAAATGACCTCTTTGTACTTAGATGTTGAGCCAAGTCCTAACTATCCATACCAACAGAGAGAAAAGTATCATGAATTATCAATAATAACTTAAGAACTCACCTTAGAGTACAGTCTTACCCTCTTTGCTACCCAGCTTTTATGGCTAACTTGCATTGCAGTTCATTACCAACCTTAGGCCCATCAGGGAAATCCATAAGAGGGCACAGAAAAAACAATAATGTGTGTAGAAGAGAAGCAGAGTCCCTGGATAAAAGGATAATTACATCCTATAGTTGAACATGAGTGTGGAACAGGAATTATTGTTAAATGAAAACATCATATAATCAGACCACCCAACAGTCATAGTAAATCATTTGTGAATGTGGGTGCCTACTCTATAACCTCAGTTGGGTTTTTCCTTGGACATATATTCTTCATTGCTGGGAGGAAGCTCACTAGCAATCCTTCTGATCCTTTGCCTAATGCTGCCCACATCATTTAGGCACCACCAACTGCCTTTTCCTTACTGGATTGGAACCAGCTTCTTTTGTACTAAGTTCTGCAAATACAGAAACAATAAGCAAGCTCAAAAGCAAGGTCAGGAAATTGCTACATGACATGAAAATTAGTAGTTGCCATTTGTTGAACACTCAGAAATCACCTGGCTTGGTGCAATGTCCTCTGCCATATTTGATCCCATTTTATCCTTACTAAACCCTCCGAAGGATGTTTCTGCATTTTTTCTGTCTTGGAGACAATTATCTGAGGCATGTAGAGACTATGTGTGTAACACTAAGCAAGTCACTTAATCACTTAATAAGGGTTGGGCAGGCCCTTAAACACTATATTCATTGCCTTATCTCTCTGACTTGGACCTTCTTCAGACTGTGCACCTCACTGCTTAGCTTAGATTTCCACATGGCTTTGCTTCTGGTGCTCTTCTATGGGCTGCACTTCCTTGGGTCTCTGACATCACTGCTGGTGCTCACCAGGCTGCCCATACTGTTGGGCTGCTTCCATCCTCTCCCTGGTCTCCACCTCACCCATTGCTGAGGCTGTTGGGCCCCGATAGGTTGTTGCACAAACTGATAAAACTACCAGACAGTTTTATCACCACATTTTATTGGATTTGACACCCCTGACTGAAATACCTGTGCAAACTTCAGAGATGTTAAAATGGGAACAAAACAAAAACAAAAAGAAACCACTGGAATTGATGAAATAGCATGGTGAGATATCCAGTCTATATGATAAGGCTTATTCCATGAGAATTTCTTCTGAACGAGAAGTTGGAAAGTCTTAGTGTGATTTCTTTAAAGCTTTAAGTTAACATAGCACATTTTACAATGAAAACTAATGTTTGGGTATGTGGAATGAGAAGACATATCTAAAACTCACTGTTCTTTTTTTCCTCGTGTTACTTATGGTCCACATCCATGGTAAGCATATGGCCTGCTAAGGCGCCCAAATGAGCTGTCTGTATGACTCAAGAGGTTGGTTGATGTTCACTGTAAACAGAAACACCAGGAAACATCTACTTGAACAACATCAACACCTACTTTGATTTTGTGATTACCTTTTTATTTGCTAATTAAGTACATCAAACTTTACAGCTGGTTGCCTTATTTACAGATCAGTGATGCAAATTAGCTAACTCATGAGCATAACTCACGGTGTCTATACATATCCTTAAATAAATTACTGACAAAATAAAATAAAAACAGTAAAGTTGAAAGCTGATCTTTGGTTCTTATCCCAGTTATAAGGCAGGTAATTATTGATTTTTATTAATCATTTGTCTGTGTTGGTGGGAGCCCCAACACAATGAAAGAGTTTGCAGTGTTTATGCACAAGGAGCTGGTGGAGGAAAGTAGAGAGGACAGAAAGGATGACTGAGCTGGGACAGACAGTGCATGCACAAAAGTGATCCTGTGTCCTCTGTTGGTCTGAGTACTCAATGGCTGCCCTTCAAGCAGTCATCACAAGGTAGCAGAAAAAGGTAGGAAATTCTGAATACAGAAGTTCTTTCTCTTCACCTGCTTTGCATTTTCACACAATTAAATTAAGTGCCCAGGTGTGGCATTCATTGTTGGAAAAAGTCCTAGGGGCAGAACCCTGGCATTCGGTGTCACTTTAGTTTATTAGCTACCACTTAGCTATTCAAGTTAGGGGGGAAAAAACCTTCAAAGCACACCTCCTCCCTTTAGTTTATACCTGATTAGGCCACCAGCAATTTTCTCTCTTCCACCCCGTATCCAGCTTTGGGAATGTTGAGCTTTTCGTACACAGGGGCTAGTTTTTAGGAGTGTCAAAGCATGCTGTTTAACACTATAATTAGCTCGCTGAGACGCTGTTAATGCATTTCCACAAGCTCTTGTGACCTGCTCTCTGTATCTGGACTATGTTAACAGCTCTGGACACACACAGTGTCCTAAGACAATATGAAAGCAAACCGATTTGCAATTTTGGGGGACATATAAACCATCTCTCTCTTGGGATCCAGGGAGCATCCCCATAAGGAGAGTGTCTCCACGTGAACACCCAGCTGGCCTTTTTGTCTCTCTGCTGCAGGTCTGTATTCTGAAACAATAGCTCTATGTCTATCACGTGTCTGGACACTGCAGCCCTCCTAAAGCACCCAGCCAGGCATGCCAGGGGACAGGGGAATAGTCCTCTGCACACGTGTAACAGTTCTAAGGAGCTGAATTACCTGCGGCCCCCCCATCAGAAGATAGCCCTTGTCTGTCAATCCCCTGATAGTGCCTAGTGATGGAAGGACAGATGGTCGTCACTGAAAGCCTTGAGGAAAGAAGGGAAGATTATGTAGGCCAGCTGGACAGCTAAACCGATCTCCCCTCTGGGCCAAGAAGGCCTCACACCTGCTTGTGGGGCTCAGATGGGGGAATCCATTAATTTGGCCGTTGGTTCATTCAACAATTATAGAATGTCTATTAGAAGGAAGCAGAGTATTCTCCAATCTTGGGAAATTTTGTTTTCCTAATCTTTGCTTGACTTTTAGACTACACCTGTTTGTCCTTTTTTGCACAGTAAATGGGTAACAACAAAAAAAGGTAGCATTTATATAAACATGAAACTATCATAAACAAGCAGTAAAACTTCAGAGTAAGAAATAAAAACAGCACTAGAGTGATCCTGCTGTCCTGTCTGGGAAAAAGACCCGAAATATATATCCTGTCCAGGGGTTAGCCAATTAAGAGCAGTCCTCACTGGGCAGATGGAGATTTCCAATAGGGATCCTTTCTTTAAAAATTCTTTCTCTCCAGCAGCTGTTGAGGGTGTGTGTGTGTGTGTGTGTGTGTGTGTGTGTGTGTGTGTGTGTGTGCGAGAGAGAGAGAGAGAGAGAGAGAGAGAGAGAGAGACTTTAGCAGGAATATAAAGCCCATCTGTCATTTTAGCATCATGTTGCATAATAAGTGATAATCATAAACCTATCAAATATCTGATTTAGAAAGAACCCAGTGGATCAAACAATAGTTCATTCTCTTAATTTATAGTTGAGGAAAATGAGATTTAGAGAGTCTACGCATTAGTGGCAGAGCCAGTGCCAAAGCCAAGACTTGTTAATCTTGGACATACAAATTAATACAGCTTTGATTCATGTCTCCAGGAGGCTTCCAGCACATTTGGAAGTCAGGACATGTTCAATTCAATGGGAACCAAAAATGGGGAACCAGAGGTTCAAACTTTCCACAGTTTAATAATCTTGATGTCGAATGGGAGAGAACTCAGCCAAGTACATCATGGTTGTGGTTACAATGGGCTCCCAGATTTGTTAGTGAGAGGGAGAGGCAGGCATCACCTAGCTGCCAAGACGCCCCTGGTGCTTTCCCAGTACAAAGTCTTTGTACCCAGAGGAGAAGACACTGAAGAACACGTTTGACTCTCTAATGTTACATTAGGAATGAAACAGCCACCGATTCAAAATTCAGTTCCAGCTACTACAAATTCCAGCACAGAGGGTCTTTCTGGATTGTTAGAACATATTGTAGCTACCAGGAGTTACTAAATCCTCTAACCTATATTGACCCTTATTCGGGTGATATTGATTTTATTATAGCAAATGCTGAGGAAAATAGGGGTTAGGCTCATGAAGTCTAGTAACACAACTTCACCTATGCTCTGAATGGTGAGGTGTGAATGTAACCCACACCTCTACCCTCATACCTTTCAGAGCTCACTGAATTCGCAGCAAATGAGCAAGGCCACATGCACAATGAAATGGATTGACTATTTCATTTAGTATGGTGGAAGAGAACTAATTACATGGCAGCCAAATTTATATTACCTCAGAATCAAGTCAATCTTGCAAAAAGCTCTTTTTTGAAGGCTCATTGAAAGGAGCCCAGTAGGGCTCTGAGAAATGGCCCTGCCCTGACACACCAGTACGCCATGCCAACCCCACCTTCTGCTCTTGACAATGAGGGCTGAACTCAGTATAACTGGCAGGGAGATGTCTCTGTCTGATCCTCACAGATGGAAACATCTATCAGCATGTCAGGTAGGCGTCAGTTAGAGCTGACTTACGTTTTCCTCAGCTTTGGCAAAGTCATAATGATTATGCAAATTTATCTGAGGGCTGTTAACTTGTAATGAAGGAAGAAAATATGTCCTGTGCATGGACCAGTTTGCAAGATGTATAATGACTTTCTCTTTTCTCTCAACAGCATGGCACTGGCATTCCCTCCATTTCTATTATGCTTATGCTTCACAAACTCATCAAATTACTGCACCATGCCTGGTGCTGTGCTGTTACTGTTATCAGAATTGGTGCATCGGGGAGAATGGGTGAGATGGGTTGGTTTCTGTTATTAAATCCAAGTGATTGTTCTGTACAGGGTAGCTGCCAAAATAGAGCAACATACTCAGAGCCCAGCAGATTCCCAGGTGGACTAGAAAGTGTCAGGAGCCTTGAAGGAATTACAGAAATTTAAATTTAAAGAAAATTAAAGAAATTTAAAGAAAGATTTCCTTTTTATCTTCCTCTTTTTTTCCTTCATGGAAACCTGGCATGAGAGATCACACTGCCTATTGCCCAGCTGGACTTAGGTATTCTTAAGGGGAAGAGTGGAAGAATTACTGGCAAATATGTATGAGGAGAAGTGTAAGTTTTAGGTATAAATATGAGTAAATTTTGAGGTTGAGGAATTTTATAAGTGACAGAAATAAGTGCTTGGAGGGAGAAATTAATCACTAAGATTTGCCTCGTTTGTCAGCTAAGGAAGCAGCCTTCAGAGCTCTTAAGAAAACTTTGTTTTAGCTCATGTCAGTGACTACACCTCTTTACTTGGCTGAGTATTTTCTTCATCGACACACCAGAAGAGATCAGACTGGGTTTTTAGAGAAGGGCCAGGTGACGTTCCTAAGGTTTGGCCAGGGCCCCCTCCCCTTCCCTTTTTCCTCAGTTGTTCAGGGGCTGTGTCTCTGTTCCCACGTTGGACTGACACCAAGTTCTGAGGAAACCTCCTTCTTTTCCAGTCTTTTTTTCCTCCAGGAGCAGATCTTGAAAGGGGGCAATTTTACTATGTCACCAAATGTAAATACAGACAGGACATTGTAGCCAAGAAGGTTTGGTTGACGGAGAGACAGGACTACATGGGAATTATCAAAAGGGCTATGACTTTGCTCTTAGAATTACACAGTTCTGGTATAAGTGTGGACCTTGGAAACCTTGGACAAAGAATTGGAGAAGTGACTTGTCCAGTTGCACAGAGCCACAGGTGGCAAAGCCCACGCTTCACTAGAAACAGACATGTTCACAAAGATTATGCCCTTTCCAGTGCTTGACCTTGTATACGGTCAAGTCCAGCCATGGCCCTCACAGGTGGGACAAAGAACATCTGTGGATGCCCATCCAGAAAGAGAGAGAGAATGTTAGCAATCATTGTTAAATTGAGCACCCTCTGGATTGTTGTTCATCCAGTGTTACCCCAAATAATCAGTAGTAGTGTAACAGTGTATTTGGGGATGAAATGGGTAAAATTGTTATTAAGATTGCTTATACTTCGGGGTTGTGGGCTATAAGGATCTGTCTTCATTGCCATGCCCATGCAATGTACCATCCTTGATGCTGTGGCTGTCATGTGATATGAACAAGGGTGTGCATGAGCAAGGCACTCTGCTGACCATCCGGCTCATGGTCATGGGTCCTAGTTCTTTCATTTTGTGGCAATGCAACGCATCCAGCCCATAGGCTGTACCAGTATCACAATGAAAGTCAATGAACGGTGGGAAATAAAACCACTGTGTTGTTGTGGATAGCTTCATTTTGAAGTTTTGTCCTCATTAAGAACTCTTAGCTTATTGATGAGATGCGAATGTTTGTTTTGTTTTAAGTAGTATTCCATTCAGAAACGAAGGAGGTAAAACTCATTCCTTTGCTGATGTTCCCACTCCTTAGATGAGAGAACAAATCTTGATGAGGATAAAATACCTGATTAAATGGTACTTTGACCTTTGAGAGACTTTAACCTTTATAGACTTTATAGATGTTCTAACATATCTAAATCTTAGGATGGCAGGTGAATAATATCACTTTTGATGTCCACATTTTCAAATTCCTTCTCACTTTCCTGTTCTTAGGACATTGTGAATAATTCAAGGAGCCACTTGTCTGACTTATTTCTGATTTATTTTAAAAGTGTTTGACGCACCAAGGAACCTTCATCATGGGTCTCTCTCTGGACCTTCTAAATTAATCTCATGTTGATCAATATTGGAATTTATACAAACCCAGAAGGATATAGCTGTGTTCTGTGTCAGGGCTTGACAAACTTCTTCTGTAAAGGGCCAAAAAGTAAATATTTTAGACTTTGCAAATCATATGATTTCTGTTGTAACTTCTCAACTCTGCCATTGTAGGTGTAGGCATCCAGAGATATTATATAAATGAAAGAATATGGTTGTGTTGCAATAAAACTTTATTTATAAAGACAGCCTGGAGGTGCCTGGGTGGCTCAGTGGGTTAAAGCCTCTGCCTTCAGCTCAGGTCATGATCTCAGGGTCCTGAGATCCAGGCCTCATTGGGCTCTCTGCTGAGCAGGGAGCCTGCTTCCTCCTCTCTCTCTGCCTGCCTCTCTACCTACTTGTGATCTCTCTCTCTGTCAATAAGTTAAAAAAAATATATTTAAAGACAGACTGATTTTGGCCCATGGAATGTAGCTTACAGATTTCTGCTCCATGGCATCTCTATGGAAGCACTCACTCATTCAACAAAATTTTATTGAGTAGCTACAATGTAATAAGCATAATGCTTGGCTTGCAAAACAAGAGTAAATAGACATTGTTCTTACCTTTACAGAGCGCATGTGTTATCCCAGCAATAGACAAACAGTGAGTAATTACAAAGTATAATAAATGTTAAAACACAGAGAGTCTAGGGCATTATCAATATATGTCCCCTTATCCAGGCTGCAAACAGAAATCAGAATGGATCAAAAACTAGATCAAATGCTGGGCTGGGGAAATTTAATGTAACCTACCCATTTTGCTCTTTATTTTTTCTCCCTCCATGATTCAGTTTTGAAAGAACTGACTAACATGCATTACAACAAGAATGAATTGGAGGTAGTTTGATGGAAGAGTGTGGGGAGGGCAAGACAGCACTGCAGGCAGGGAGAATGGGAGTTGGCAGAAAATGGTTTCTCAGGTCCCTGAGACTTGAGTTCCTGAGTCCTGTGAGCAAACCAGGCTTTGCAGCAATGGAAGGTCATCCAAGAGGCCTAATTTACATGGTTTTGGAATGGGGGGGTTGGATGTGACAAGAATCAAAAGGAAGAGAGGATAGAGATGCAAAGAAATTACAGTAATCAAGGAGTTGCAGAGAAGATTAAATATCAAGTAGTCACATCACTTTATGAAAGCTACTTGCTGGCAGGCTCATTTAGTTTATTCCTGACCTAATTTACTCAAATTTGAGCCTGAAGGCCGGTACTAATTTGCATGTCCAAGAGTTATGTTTGTCTTGAAATCTAAACCTGATCACGTTGTAAATGTGAATCTGGAAAGACAGCAAATGTAAATGCTGCTCTGAATGTCATTTAATTGCATTTGGAAAAGAAAATAACTTAAAAGATGAAAGTAGAGAGAATCATTAGCAGCCAGCATTAATTAATGTTGGCAGAATGGATAACATACTACATGTCAAAAGTAAACTCTAAATGACATTCGTCTGTAACCACTCTTCTAATCCCACATTGCAGTATTGCCCTGGGGTCTGTTGTAATAGCAGACTCCTTCCTGGCGCCCTGGCTTGAATAGGTAATCTTGGACATCACCACCTGAAGTACTGAACTTGATCAGGAACTGGCCCAGGAGCTCCTCAGCAAGAGAATCCCCACTTTCCACCCTTCATCACACACATGATGTGTACCTAGGATTTTTATGAAGGTGACAAAAAGTTATAACCTGGGAAAGCAACAAAAAATTGTCAGCAACTCTTTGTTATTCAAAGCCATAATTTACATTAAAAACTCTGCTTTAGAAAATTAATAGTTGGGGATTAAAAAAAGGAACTGAAACAGCCTTTTTAACTTACTAGAGCATAAGAATGTAAGGACATAATAAGCAGCAGAGAAACATCCATAATGAATTTATATTGAGAGTGGGTTTAATCCTCCAAGAATAAATCAAATACTAAAATACAATTAGCGATGTTAGCCAAATCTTATCTCTGTTTATGCCTTTAATTTAAATTGGTGACTCTGGGAAAAGAGGAAATACTGATTCTATGTTTTGGCCATTTTGAGGTACATTCACCCATACCTCAGAAGGGATCTGTTTCGCAGCGAAGAGTGGGGACCAGGAAATGGGGAGGGATATTTGTGGAAGAAGTGTAAAGGGATGGGTAGTCTCAGATTGGTACTTTTATTTCTCAACCATAAGAGATCCCAAAATCAGGTGATTTGCCACATAGTAGCTCTTGCTACAAGGGTTGGAGGAGGGTCCGGTAGAAAACACCCTCAGGGGCAGACTCTGTTCATCCCAGAAGAAAGCACCTAAGCAGAACTGTTACCATTCCTTGGTGGGCCTTCTAGAACTCTTGTAGTGTTGTTGTGTTTGTGTATGTTCATCAAATTTGGTATTATCTCATCTTAAGTTATGTCCTTTTCTTTTCCCTTGGATCAAACTTAGGGTATCATATTGAATTTTGTTTAAAGAAATTATGTATGGAAACAGGTTATACTATCTACAAATGTTACTTCAGGTTAGTAAAAGGGGTGTCAGTACATGTTATAAAATTGTCAGGGACGGTGGGATCCACCCCTCCCGCCATGCCCAAGCCGCCAGAAACTTGGGTGGAGGTACCCGTGAATGTGGATGAAAGTCCCTCCAGGCTTTCCCCACCAAGAATCTGGAAAGCCACATACCCTGTGGGCCAGGGCAATATGTCCTTTGTGTCCCTGGGACGTGCACTTGGGCAAGCGCTCATCCAAGGCATGGAGAGCCATGATCCTGCCTCAAAGTGAAAGAGCTCTGCAAAGTTGCAATCATTGACACCAAAAAATATTTTTTTCCATTCTTCCTTGTCTGTTTAACTACCATGATTTCTTTCTATTTCTTCTTACTTCACTTAATCAAGTAAATGTTTTTGTTTCTACTTACCATCATTAAAAGTAGCTTAATATTAGATATCCTGCAGCTCTGTGGAGGAGATTGTCAGGGCTTTTAAATGGTTAAATAAAGGGCTTAATATAAGAAATAAAACTATACTAACAAGGACATTGCCACGCACACAAAGGATTCATAATAAAGAGTTCTGTACCCAGTCATGTAAAACAGGCTTGAGCAAATGCTTTTACCTTTGCAAAAGAAGTTATTTTTCTCCTTGACGCCAGACAAACTAAGTTTTGGTCATTGTATTAATAATGTAGCAAAACTTTGTACATAACTCATCTAAGACTTTCAATTGCCTTCTTGTTTGTAAGACCTGCATAAAAAACACCATATCATTAGTCTGCCCTTTATCGTCTAGGCACCAAATGTAGAAACTGTAAAAAACCTTACTAAACAACATGTCCTTGGTTTGGTTCAGGGAGTTAACTCTAAACTGTAGATAGGTGCACCTGCAAAAACATGTTTCAATAATTAAAGGACTAGGTTTCTCTAACAAAGACACTGTGTAATCAAAAAATCACTTTGTTAAACTTTAACCTAACTGCATCCCCCAACCTCCTCACTTTGGAATAATAAAAAACTGGAACCCTTGACAGTCAAGAGAGACAAAAGAAGAGGCAAAAGCAGAGAGACAGAGAGATAGAAAGAGAGACAGAAAGAGAGACAAAAGCAGAGATAGAAAGAGAGACAGAAAGAGAGACAAAAGCAGAGACAGAGAGACAAAAGCAGAGGCAGAGGCAGAGAGCCTGAGAACCAGAGAGCCTGAGAGCCTGAGAGCCTGAGAGCCTGAGAGCCAGAGAGCCTGCGAAGCTAGAGAGCCAGCGCCAGAGCCAGAGCCAGGGCCAGAGCCTGCTTCATAGGTCTCTCCTGACTGACCTCGGGTCTGTCAGCTTACATCAGAGCTCCATGTCCATGTCATTATTTTGTCTCAGACATCCTTTGGTTCGGGACCCACATCTCTGCTGAGGCTGGTCCCCGGCATAAAATAGGAGGCATGTTGGGTCTGATAGGGTTGAGACTCTTCATAGGCCATAGGCCCCTTCACTGGGAGGGTCACTGATAGGTTTCAGTCACAGCTTGTAAATGGCAGCCTGTTGGAGTCAATATTTTCTTTGGCCTGCACAGTATTTTTTAAAATGTGAATTATTTTGTCAACATTGAAAATTTCTGGAGGTTTCACATGAAAGTCCAGATTTTTGGCTTCTTGAGATAACATAACAGAAAAAATATAAAATAATATATGCATGGCAACCCTGGCAAGCCCCAGCCCACATCCAGGCGAGCCAAGGCTGTTTCTTCCCTTCGGACCAGGCAGACCTCATTGATGTTACCTGCTCAACTTCTGGGACAGGGGAGTTTGAATTGGCTTAGATAACACTGCATTGGAGGTGTTGGCAGGCAACACTGAGGAGGAGGGAACAAAGAGAAGCAGACAGCCAGGGTGGAAGTAGCATGTAAGAGGAAAGGGAGAAAAAGAGCGGAAAGGGAGCCAAAACAGGGACTGTACGAATAATGGTTGGTGACAGAGTGTATCAGCCTCCCTGCTTCAACTCTCCCCCTCAAGGGGGAGCAGAGCTCAAGCAAAGTGGGGGAGGCAAAATAGCATCACCACTTCCTTCTGGCTTCACTATGTGACACAGGTTAAATTAAGTGATAAATGAACACTGAGAGCAGCTTAAAAGGGAAAAAGCGATCACAAAAGGGAGGCATGCAGCCCGAGACATGTGTGGCAGGGAAGAAGGGGGAACAAGTCGATTCCCAAGTCGACACAGGCTAGCACTGTCCTCATGGGGATGGAGAACTACAACATCTAAACCACCATCTTGATCCTCAATAGCTTCTGGAGGCTTAAAGCCACTTCTTCTCTGCTACACCTGAGCCATTCTCCTGTCACGGAAGCTACCTGAGATTTTCCTCAAAGGGCAGATCTCCCAGCAGCCCTCGGGGTCCTGCTGTCCCAGGACAGTGCTAGCTGCTATGACTACCCAAGGCTTATTTACCTCAGAGCTTACTTGCCCCAGTCAAGAGACTCTTGAGCCAGGCACAGCCTTGCTTCAGGGCCCTTGAGGGGAGAATTCAGATGGCTGGGTGTGTCCTACCAGGAGTGCAGACCCAAGCATTAGAGTTAACCATCGAGAACTTTGGTCCCCAGCAAGTCCCTGAGTGATGCTCCTGCCACGCTGGTAGGACATCTAGTTGCTAAGAGTTCTCCACTGTCTTCCAGGCCAGGGTCAACTAGACAGAGCATTGGGTCCTTTTCCAGAGAAGAAAAATTACATTGTTTGAAGGCAGCATATAAAGCTAGAGTCAGAAATACTGAAATGGAATCAGCACAGTTTGTGGTTACATGTAGATTTTGTGGTTTAAAAGGTAAGCTATTCATGAAAGCCTCTGGTCCAATTCTCCTTTTTCATGAACTTATTTTCACTTCACAGGAGAAGAAACAGGGATCCAACTATATATTATGTGGGATTGAACCATGCCTTGTAATTGCTTATAATATCATCATGTCTTATGGGAGGGCAGGACATTATTCTCCTTATGCAGATGAGGAAACCAAGCCTCAAGAGTCAAAAGTGAGTTGCCCAAAGTTATGAATGTTATGTAGTCAGGACCTTATGGCAAGTTCCACTTTCTTGATCCTGGTAGTGGTTACTATTTTCTGTTACAATTAAATGTATCAAAACATGATACAGTTGAAATCTTCCTAAAACAGTTCATCAAAGAACAAAATATCAGTGGAGTATGTTTTTAAAATTAATTTACATGCATTTTTGCTTTTCCCAACTTTTTGAAAAATTTTCAAAAATACCCATGTACACTTTACCAAGACTAAATAATTTTTAAAATTTTGCCACATTTATGAATGTTCTCTAAATATTTATGTATACATATATACATATGTACATATATGTATGTATATAGGTATGTGTAAATATAAGTATACATATATCTGTTTGCTTTTTTCCTGATTCACTTGTAAATGAATTGCAAATATCATGCCACTTAACTCTTGTACCTCAGCATCATTTCCTAAGAATAGATATTCTCCTAATAACCAAAATACCATTATCAAACAAACAAAACTAAGGAAAGTAAAAATAGCTTCATAACATCATTTAATATCATCCATATTTAAATTTCCCTAGTTTTCCTAAAATATCTTTTGTAGTTTTTTTTCTGACCCAAAGTCAAGATAACTTCATTCAATACCTTACTTGGTTATTATATCTCTGTACTTTTTACCTGTAGAATAGTCCCCTACTCTTCCTTTTCTTCCTATGACAATGGAATTTTGTAAAGAGTTGAGTCTGTTATCTTGTTGAATATACCATTTTCCAGATTTGTCTGTGGGTTTCATTATAGAGTTTCACTTGTTAATCTTACTGTGAATTTTCTGTAAGTAGAAGTGAAGTCTAATGGCCTCACTAGATTCAGCTTTACAGCAAGAACACTTTATGGCAATGTAAACTTCCAATTGCACCAGCTCAGGGAGATGTAATGTGAAAATGTCCCATTATTAGTAATTTCAAATTGGATCATTTGATTCAAGGGGTAACTGCCATTGCTTTCCACTAAAAAGTTAAAGTTTTCTCTTTATTTGGAACAAGTAATCTCTGCAGCAACAATTTGGCAACTACATGAACACCCTGAAACCCAACCATCTTTTACCAACAGTTTTAACATTGGCTGCAAAATGGCCATCTTTAATTCTATGGCTTCCCTCTACATTTAACAGCTGGCATTCTGCTTTAAGTTTTTCTCTCTCACATTCCTTTCTCTCTCTGGTAGTGAGGGGATAGTTATTATTGCTTTTGTGGATTTAGTTCAAATCAATGTGTTGTAAATGGCTTCGGTCATTGTTTTTGATATTCAAATTATCCCAAACTTGGCTAGGAAGAGACCCTTCTAGCATACTCTTTTGTCCTTGTGACATAATCCTCTTAGCTCTTGAGAATTTTCTTGCTTTTAAACACAACAGGATTCTCAGGTACAAACTTGCACTTTCTTTGCCTCAGGTCTAGAATGAGCCATTTCTCCAAGAAGCTCTGGTTCTTTTTGGTGGAGAATGGTAATAAGAAACCAAATATGAATGTGCCATGAATTTTAAGTTTTGGTGAAATTATTCCAATAAAAGCACCAAACTTTGCCTAGCACACACACACACACACACACACACACACACACACAAAACCCCTGATGAAGTAAAATATAATTTTCATAAGCACTCATCAGATTAACTATTCTTTGTGATTTTCAATTATTCTCATGGTTATCCTCTAGATTTCGAAAATTGTAAATTGTATTGATGACAGAGAATAAAACTATAAAGTAAATAAAATATTTTTGAATAAAATATTCTTCATTAAATTGATTAAGAAAGCCTCAGATCTAAAGCAGAATAATAACTATCTAAAATAATGTTTTATTGGAAAGCAGACTTCAAATATTGACAGTGATATCCAATAAACTGTTGGAGCAATATTTTGACTGTGATTTTGCCTTTCACACAGCAATTGTCTTTTCTTTTTAATATCTCATTATCTCAAATGTGTTTTATAGTGTGCCTACTGAGTATATGATACAATACTAAGAAACCTGGTTTTTAAATCAGATCTTTGGTTGGCAAGATTTATCTCAATTGTTACCTTCTTAAAGAAACAAGGACTTTCTCTTTTTTTTTTTTTTTTTTTTGATTAATTTGTTTATTTTAGAGAGAGAAAGAGAGCACACACATGAGAGGGTGGAGGGCAGAGGAAGAGAGAGAGAATCCCTAAGTAGACTCCCAGGTGAGCATGGAGCCCAACTCTGGCTCCATCCCAGGACCCTGAGATCATGACCTGAGCCAATGTCAAGAGTCGGACACTCAACCAACTGAGCCACCTAAGCACCCTAAGAAGGACTTTCTTCTGTCCATCAAGTAGTGGCCTGAATGCCCAGGTACTGGGGATTTAGGGAAGGACAACACAGTCTCTGCCCATGTGGTGTCTAGTGAGGGAGACAAACAACAGCAAAGAGTGATATATATTAACAGCAATATGTTAGGTGCTGAAGAGTACTATGACAAAAATTTGGACAGGGAAGGGGAACATGGACAAAACAAGGTAGGAAGAAAAACCACAATTTTTAAATCATATGGTCAGGGAAGAGTGTATGGAGAAGGTACTATTCAGGAAAGTGGCACATGGATATCTGGGGAAGAGCCTGGGACATGCAAATCAAAGCCTGCCAGGCAGGAGCACACAAGGTGGGTTGTAGGAACAAGGAGATCAGTGTGACTGGAGGAGGGAGAGCAGTGCAGAGTAGGAAGAGCTACGGGGGTGCAGACTGTGTGGTCATGGTGAGAACTGTGCATTTCACTTTGAGGGAAATGGGAAACCACTATAGGGCTCTGAATAGAGAAGTGACCGCATCTGACTTGCATTTTAACAGGACCCCGCTGGCTGCTCATTTGGGAAGAGCCCACTGGGGGGTCAAAGTTAGAGGCAGAGAGGGGAGTAAGAGGGTAATATGGTGGTCCAGGAGGAGATGATGCACCAGGGTGACAGTAGTGGAGGTCGTGAGAAGTAGTCAGATTCAAGTACACTTTGAAGGCATATCCAACAAGATTTGTTGGCAATTTGATTTTGAGAGAAAGACAAAAGTTAAGAATAACTTTTAGGTTTTGGTCCTAAACAACTAAAAGGATAAAGATAACATAATTGGACTGGAGAAAATTGGAGGTAGAAGACAACAAATGGAGGCTAAGTAAGCAGGTGAACTTATGAATCTGGAGTTTAGAAGAGAAGTTTGGGCTGGAGAAGTAAAATGTAAGTAGACAGAATGAAGATGGCATTTAAAGCCACACAGCAGATGAGATAACAAAGCAAATGAGTCTAGAAACAGATGAGAAAAGGTCTTTGGTTAGAGGTGAAAAGTTAGGGGAGGTGAGGGAGATCCAGAAAAGACCAGTGGAACTGGCCGTACACCTGGAGAGTCTAGTGTCCTGGCCCCCAGAAAAGAAACCCCCACAGAAGAAGTTAAGAATTATATATGTTAATGTGTCTTTTAATCACAGGTGGAAACTTAATTTCAATATTTGTTCTTATGGTTGATCAATTTTAATATATAAAACTACAAGCAAAATATATGTGGTAACATTTCTAAAAATATATTTTAGAAAGAAGTTACAGTTCATAAGAGAGTAATTGCAGGACCACCATGTCTCTCACATACATGCAGATCCTTGTAATATATGAATAATATATGGGTAAAGAATGCAAATGCATCCTTATCCTCTCTAGAATGTCATTGTTAACACCCTTTTCTCTCCACAAGTTAGTGAGAGAGAGAGCTGCAGGTGGTGGCATCTTGATCTTGACCTGAGCAAAAGCCCACTCAGCACAGTCTGTAGGAACACCTGGATTTAGACATTCCTGCTCCAGGAAACACCTTCTTGCATTTCTTTATTATAGAAACAACAAGTGCTCACTTGAGCCACAGCTCCATATAATATGCAAATGGGGAATGTGATAACCAGTTTTGTTAGACAAAAACTGCCTCCTTCTAAATAGTGCTGTCCTGGTTTTAAGTTTGGTGATGACCATCAGTTCTTTCCTAAGAGGTATTGATTGGCAACCAAGAAGAGTTCTAGGCTTGTGAACCCTGGACCCTGATCTTTCTTTCTTTAAGGATGTTGCCAAAACCCCCGGAGAGGGGTTATGAGGGAAATTTCTGTCCTTGCTGCCATTCCTATGACCTTGCTCTCCCCACCCCCTGCTCGTGCCCTCCTGGGCTCTTTCCTCTCTTGCTTCCTGTAGCTCTGGGTGCCCTGCAGTGTTTTCCTTTCCTGTGGCTCTGGACCTGTAGGTAACTGATCCCTGCCCCTCAGCACCTGGCTTCCAAGCCCCTACTGCACCTTTTGCCCTGAGCCGACTCCCAACATTGACACTAAAGGTTGCATCTGTAACTCATCCCATAGTTCTTGAGACTATTTCTGTCTGAATTTCTCTGTGGTGACAGGGACTCTTATCTCCCTCAGACACCACTGTTTTCAAGGTGAATTCCTAGTACAGTTCCTCCCACCCAGAAGATTGACCAGCAGGATACAGACCAAATCTCCATTCATACATCACCACCATGTTCCTATCTTTAATCACCACTTCATAATATAACATCCTTCCCCTACAGCAATGAAGCTCGGAAAAGCCCTGTATGAACTAGAAAAGCTTGCTATAGGAAAGGCTGAGACAGCCTTCACAAGTAGCTGCTTGAACATGGAGGAAGTTGGGGAGAAGACACCAGTGGTAAGCCCCACGGGACAATATATCCCACCTGGCACCCATGGCTCAGGACCCACAGACTGTGGCTGGCCTCCCAGGACTATTCCCCTGCCCCCCTCCATTCTGTTCCTACTGTTGGTGATGGCCAACACCACCCTGTCCATCCAGACTACCTTCTCTAATGGCCTTTACTATCCTTTTAATATTACCAGGTGACTAGATAACCACTCTGACTTCACACAAAGGTGATGATGGCTAACGGCTTCAACTTATAAATAGCTTGTTATTTAAACAAGTGTCTTCTAGAAGTCATTGTTCTAATGCAAAGGAGTTACTTGCTGAATTTGGATTGATGCAAAATTGGATCTTTCTGCATCCCCCTGGGACAAGAAGGTCTTGTGTCCACATGGATTACCACTTCTTCTTTTTTTTAAAGATTTTATTTATTTATTTGACAGAGAGAGATCACAAGTAGGCAGAGAGGCAGGCAGAGAGAGAGGAGGAAGCAGGCTCCCTGCCGAGCAGAGAACCCCACACGGGCCTCAATCCCAGGATCCCGAGACCGTGACCTGACCCGAAGGCAGAGGCTTCAACCCACTGAGCCACCCAAGCACCCAGATTACCACTTCTTATCTTTATGATTAATATCAACTCTCACCACAAATCTCACTTCATTAGCAAGCCTTCTTTGTATGATGACCTCAACTCAACTCACTCACCCATTGTACTTCATTTCTCTGTATCACATTTACCACTCTAAATTATAGTTCTGGTTTCTCTATATATTAACTTATATACTATTTTACATGCATTAATAAGTTAAGGTGTATACTTAGCATCTCTCTCCATTAGAAATATAAGCACCATGAGAACAGGGACCTTGTTTGTAGTTTTCTTGCTATAACCCCACCACTTAGAATATCTGCCATCTGGGCATTCAATAAGTATTTGTTACATGAATGAAGAAATGAATGGAAGGAATGGCCATTAACTCTTATTTATCATGAAAAATGGCTATGGCAAATTCATCTGGTTCTTTCATTCCCTGGCCTCACTAGTGGCTTGGAATTGCTAACAGACTCTAGAGCATCAATCAACTGTCCAAATAGGAAGAGGCAAAGCCTTAGAGTTAAGCTTGCCTTTGCTGTAAGATTCATACCCTCCCACTGCTGGAGCTCTAGCCCCTAGATCCTTTGATGTCTGATAGGGGTACAAGTGCTTGAAAGGTGGCCACGGACACCCATAAGTCATTGTTGTTATCCTGATCTTGTTATCTTGAAAAAGAAGAGTGGAAATCCAATGTTACTTTAAGAATGATTAGTGTGAAGGGAAATGGTGGCATTCACAGAATTATTCTCTACTGAAAGACTGAACCTTCAGAATAATGTAAACCTACTGTACAATGCTGCATTAATGAATTCATCTATGATTCTGTAATATGCATACATCTGTCCCTCCTTTCAAGCAAAATCTACTTTAATTAAATCCCTAACACTCTGATTAAAGATGGTAATCCTTTTGCACTGCGAACTTGTGATAAGTATGTCCAATTTCTACCCATTTTTAAAAGACAGTGCTGCCTTTTGACATGTGCTTGCTTGCATGGCAGTATGTGAAACCTAATATTTATCTAAGATTAAGTTCTGCTTAAATCCTCTTCTCTGACTTTGTTTCTGCTGTTTATAGCACTGAGCGTGGTTTTGTTTTGGTTTGGTTTTTTTTGAGGGTAAAGGAAGAATCCAGCATTATTTCTTTTGACAGATACTAGTAACTTTAGGGATACGGTCAGTCTTTATAACACTACTTTATTACAATTCAATGAAAGGGAGCAGAATCTTGATTTTAACTCAATTTTATATCTTCTACTGGTCCCAGCAAGGAAGGATAGAGGGCTCTGGGAACTCCACGGTGATCACTGATAAAACCAGGGTTTTAAATTCTTATTACACAAGGGTAAGAAGCAACTAACTGTTGCTCTCTTTACCCTCCCAAGAGACAAACTATGGCTCACAAGGGTTCAATAACTTCCCCCCAAGACCCCCAGTTAACATGCAGCTGAGCTGGGATTGGAACCCAGCTCTGATCTGAGATGCCTTTGTACCATGCTCTGCTGTGTCATCCCAGCAGCTCCCCATGGACACACAAGGTTCACAGTCTGTCCAGAACAGCAACAACAACAAAACTACAGATTTCTTTATTTTAAAAGCTGTGAGCAGATAGTTGTTCTACCTCAGCCAGCAAATCCTAAGGGCTCAGCATATACCAAAATGATTGTTGTTGGAATCAAATAAAGCATTAATTTGACACTTATGCAGAAGGATGCATCACCATTATTTTGCCAAGAAAATCAGTCAGTGTATCTGGGAAATCAGGCATAAATGGTAGTTAATTCATGTATTACTTTTACAAAAACAAGATATAAAAAAATTCTTTCTTTGTTGGTTTTTACATGTTTTTAATCAAGGTGAGCCTCTACAGTTTTATTTGATCTATTCTAATTGTCCTCTCCTACTCTCAATCTAACTCCTCCCTTCCACTACACCAACAAACTCACATATGAGAGGATTATTTAGGGCCACTGACTCAATCCTTTGTCTGGTTGGCACTGCTTGTGACCCATTTGGCCCTCACTATGACCCCAGTGAGGCTTCCTGAGTGCCCCTTCTGGAGTCTCCCATCCCCAGCACATCAGGTTCTGTCCTCTGCCTATTCTGATGCACCTCTGGTTGGGGGTCCAGCATCCAGCAGATGCTCAAGTACCGAAGGCTGCGGCTAGAACTCCTGGAGATGACAGCATGCTCCTCACACCAACAAAATGATAGGAAGCGTATAAGCTGAGGGTATGGACTTGGGAGAGACCTCTGAGATCCAAAAGGCCCCTTACTCAGAGGATGAAATGAGGCAACCTGCCCAAGGAAACTCAGCTAGACAGAGAAAGATAGATGGATGAGAACTGAGATTTCCTGTCTCCTGATCATCACTCTCTCCAGTATTCCATGAGGTGTAAAAGAGTAACACATTTATCTATTGACAGATTACTTGTAATCTCTATTTTTTTGAAAGGCATTAGCTACAGCTCTTAATAAAGGATGTGAGTTTAAAATAATTTGAGCAAAGGTAAAGAGAATAGAGATAATATATTTAAGGGAGTGGGTGGTGAGTTTTCAACATGAAAGAGGCCACCTCAGAGTATAGTACTAAAGCTAAATACTTAGATTTAGTTCTGAGTTTCCTGGAGGCCAAGTTGAAAATGGAAACACTTCGAGTTACATGGCACTCATTATTGAATAAAAGAAAGCACTTGAGTTTTATCATAAAAACTTCATCCAAGTGTTCAACTTGAGTGCAACTGTCAGCTATATTATAATGGATAATGTCTTCAATAATACTTTTGTAAAAGATTCGGGGCATTGCTTGATACAGTTCATGCTAAATTTTGGCTCTGTCTAAAATTTTGGTTCTGTCTAAAATCAGCATTTCTTTGGGAACTTAAAGCACTGGGGTTCAGGTATGTTGTTGTATCTTGATTTGATGCAGAATAAAGTTTAAAGTTTTTAAAGCAATTGTTCTCAAATATTAATGTGAAAATAATTCACTGGTAAGGTTTTCTTTTCTATGTAAATTCACTGCCCTCCTTCACCCTCATCCCTCATTCTATACATCCAGGATAGAGCCTAAGAATTTGCTTTACTAACATGCTCTGGGGGCACCTGGGTGGCTCAGTTGGTTAAGCCTCTGACTCTTCATTTCAGCTCAGGTCATGATCTCAGGGTCGTGAGATCAAGCCCTACATTGGGCTCTGCACTCAGCTTGGAGTCCGCTTGAGATTCTCTGCCTCTCCCTCTCCCTCTGCCCCAACTCTTGTTCTCTCTCTCTCTCTCTCCCTGTCTCTCAAATAAATAAAATCTTAAACACACACACACACACACACACACACACACACACACAAAACAACAACAACAACAAAAAACAACACAGGCTCTGGTTCTGATCCAGGTGACCAGTGGGGCACATTTGAAGAAATACCAATCTAGAAAAACAAATTATTCCTATTCTCCTTAGCTTTAATCTGCCCCTTTGAATATAAATTTTCTCCACTTCATTTTGATTAGCAGCCAATAGCCTGAAATTGAAGTTTCAGGGAAGACAGAAGATATACATAGGCTCTGGGTCGTAGAGATTCCTATGCTTTATATTCCAGGCATATACCGAGTAAAGATGGGGTCTGCTTAATAAACTCAAAACTTGAGGAGTGTAGGGGGTCATGAAGAAGGCTGGGGGTAAGTGGAAGAGGAGCAGTGATAAGGGCCAGCCTGGAAACTCCAAAGCTAACCTTCGCTGTTTTGCCATTTTCTTAGGCCCAGCCCTATTGGGGTTCTGCAGTTCACAGGGCAATTTGTGCCTTGCCTGGCTGTCTTTGCCTACAGCTTGTGCAAATACCTTCCTGGAAGTCCATTCTGAATCGGAGAGGGAGGGCTGAAGTAGGAGGTTCACTGGGGTCTGTGGATTCCTAAGGATTCATTGTGGATTTCAGGGGCCCTGAACTCCCTGAAATTATACATGAGCATTTTGTGTGCATGTGTATGTGTACTTCTGTGAAAAGAGGTTCCAATGACAACTTTTATCAGATGCTCAAAGGAACCATAAATGATCCCCCAAAATGCAGAACCACTGGGAATTCCTGGTGCTGCTGAGGTACATTGAGCTCCATGTTCATGATGGTGTGTTCCGTCACATGGCAGCCTCAGTCAGTTAGCTGACAGCCTCCCTGGTGACAGCTAGGTCACTAAGTATCTCTCCATAGGAGCCACTCTCCCTGCCCAATCTGGGGATTATGGTAGCAAAGCTGTCGGGCTTAATTTTGACAAATTGTTTTGGGTAATTAGTCCCTTTTAATTGTTCATGGAAATAGTAATTTTAGGTGACAAGATTATTATATGCTACTTGCCAATGGGTCCTCCAGGGTCAAGAAAACACCAATGGGATTGCTATGGCCTGTTCTTTTCCATCTTTGGCATTCCCCTTGAAATCACCAGAAAAAATGTTTAGTAAAGTCAGCTCCCACTCTGTGAAAAGTACAGAGCACGAGTTTCCTTTTATCCTTTTGCCAAGTGAAGGATTAGAGAAGGACTTTCAACTTTTCCCTGCTACTGCCAACCCATGTCGGGCTTCACAGACTTGCTGATCATTAACTCAAAGAACTGAGGATGTTTCTAGCCCTTTCCTTTGCTTATTTACCTATTCAACCAAGTTGCTTTACAAGTGAGTGAGTTTTGAATAAATAGGGTCTTAGGTGATAAAATATTTGACTCAGCTCAAGTCGAATATTTTCATTGATTTTTCACTTCACTGAAAATGAGTCAGGTTGACCAGTAGGTCAGGGCAGGTCTGGGTAATGGTTTACCATGTGCCTGCTCAGGGGAGCAGTAGATGGAAGGCAGAGAACTCTTCTCAGCACTTCAGGAGGCTGGGAATTGACTGGCTATTTACTAACTGTGTCATTCTGGGCCATTTGTTTGACCTCCTTAAGCCCTCATTTCATCATCTGTCAAAGGGGATAAAAATAACAGCTAGCTCATGGTATAGCTGTAAGGACTAAATGACATCATAAATAGTATATAACAAGCATATAACAAGAACTGAACCAAACAAAAAAGATATCATCTCCTATCATTACAGTCCATTTCTCCTTCCCAAATCCAGGTCTTATTAAGAAGTCTGAATTAGTGGGGAGGTCAAAAAAAATAAATATTACATCCACACCAACTTGATCTCCATGCCTTACAAGCTTATTAATGTAAGCACATCCAATCCCATGTACACGGAAGTGTATAACTATCTAAAATGTTGCAGATGAGGGGCACCTGACTGACTTAGTCAGCAAGCATGTGATTTTTGATCTTGGGGTCATGAGTTCAAGCTGCACGTTGGGTCATGTTTTTAAGGGCTTACTTAAAAAAATAGAATAGAATAAAATAAAATCATGCAGATGAAGATAAAGATTACTACATTGCTATCTATTTAAAGTAGTTAACATTGATTTCAATTGTGTAACCCTGTTCCTTGAAATCAAAGATTTCATGTGAAATTGATAATAAAGAATTTGTAGGGGACCCAATTTTTCTCTCTGGTTCTTCTTGATGGAAACAAAAAAAAAAACAAATACACTACCTTCATGGTGACTTTTCAAAACTGAGAGGTTTTTTGTTTTTGTTTTTGTTTTTTTGTTTTTTTAGAAAAAAATGTTTGTTCTTCTCTCCTGGTTTCATATCTATATTAAAATTTTTATTCCTCTTCTTTAGAAACCAAATTCTAAAAAATTTGCTCCCTCATGGCACTGGATCTTAGGTTTATGCATTTCATTTCGTATTTTCCTTCTCAAATTTCATAAGGGTCAGGGATCATATTTACCGGTATTTCCTGAAGTTTGCTTTCATACCTCCTCTCTATTTACTTTACTCTTGAACAGGCAAACTCAAACATTGCACCACACACAGTAAAATGTCATCTCAGGAGTAATGGCTTATTCTCCTGTAATACCCTCAAGCAAGAAGATCCTTCTTTAAGAACTGGCACTAGGACAGAAAGCTGGGAGCTTTGTGTGTCTAGGATGGCAAAGATCTCTCCTTTTCTTGTCCTGAACACAAAGCTTTCCTGAGCCTAAAAAAGGAGTAGGGAGAGTACTTAAAATTATCCCTGTTAACTTATTTAGATGGAGTATTTGATGGAGTCCACAGACATACGAATTATATGGAAGGCTAGAAGTTTCGGCAAGTTTTATCTATGTAATGAGAAATAACACAAAGCACTATGCTAGGGAGACTGGGATATTTGTCTCGTTTCTATACAAAGATAAACCTATTTGTTCAGTAATGGTGTTACCTGCTCTTCTAACTCCTGTCGTCCATGTGACACATCTTGACAGACTTAAATGTGACCAGATCACCCTACCCCATGAGCAATAGCCTCAGTCCCTAATCTCCAATTTCATCAAACAGCAGCTTGGATTTCACAACCTGGTGTCATAACCATGCAGGCCAATCCTTTCCTGCAAGTTTGTAGTTCGAGTTGTAATGCTGAAGTCATATATTATTTATAATGTTTTTATGTAGTTTTTACCCATGTGCTAAAATCATAACAGAGTGGTTTTGTAATGCCCCTTTATCTTAAAAAATGAATTTATTGTAAAGGAATTTATTGTAAAGGAAAAAATGAATTTATTGTAAATGAATTTATTGTAAATGTTTAGCATTAAATTAAACTTTCATCTTAGAATAACTAAGTTTGTGTAATAATTAAAATTTTAAAACTCCTGGATTGTAACATTTGGAGTTTCATATGCAGCATTAATTAAGCTCACATCAAACTAGATTAGCCACTTGTAGGTACAGTTTCCAGACACTCCATTTCTGAAACTGGCCCAGAAGTGTTGGAACATTGTCAGGCACTTACTAGGTGTTGGACAAGTGACAGAAATTGATGATGCACATTTAGAATATCTACACACAAAAAAGCATTAGTGTAATGTAGGTCTATATGAGAAAGTCACCCCTCAGGAAATTTGACCATTCTTCTTTTCTATCCTCTGCATGATTTCAGTGCACCACGGACTAGGATTAGAGGCTTGTGTTTGCCTATGTTTATGATTTTATCATGGAATATAACAATTCTAGGCCACACATTTATATTCAGACGAAAACCCTAGGTAATGCAAAGAAAGATCCTGATTTTTTTTTCAGAACTCACAAATGACTAAATTGCCTTCTAGCAGTTTTCTTGTCTTTTGAGGAAATGTTTCAAGGAGGCTATATTTTTAAATCTCATTTCTATATTAACCAAATAGGCTGAGGAATTAATAACAACCGAGTTTAGACTTGAGTTCAGGATGTGAAAGTCCTACTTTTGTGTGACTGTGCTCCGTAGGAGTTGCTGCCCCCTAGAGGGGTTTCTAAAGCCTGCGCCCTTGGGAAGCATGGATACAGAATGGGTGGAGGGCTGACAGGCTTGTATAGTGTGTAATGCTGTGTACAGATATTTATATGGATGGCTCAAATAAAGCTTAATTCCAACCATAATAAAAACTATCTGCCTCATGAGTGACAGAGTGGAGGCACAGGGTGGGGTTCCCTGTTAGTGGTCCGCATGGTCTAGGCCGGTGGAGTCTGCAGGAGCCTGCTCCTGCTCAGAAAAGGATTTTCTTATTTAATCCGTGACAGTAAACAACCCCTCCTGAGAGGTGCATCAGTCTGAGGACTTCTTTTGGCAATGGGTATGCTTGGAGTGCGATTTTTTTTTTAAGATTTTATTTATTTATTTGAAGAGAGAAACACAGCCAGAGTGGGAACACAAGCAGGGGGAATGAGAGAGGGAGAAGCAGGCTTCCCAAAGAGCAGGGAGCCCGATATGGGGCTCGATCCGGGGTCTCCAGGATCATGACCTGAGCCGAAGGCAGTAGCTTAACCAACTGAGCCACCCAGATGCCCCTGGAGTGCGATTTTTAAGGTGCCCCAATAATTGACGATCAAATACAAAGATCAGAGCTGAAAGTAATGTAGAATAATACTGCTTTCACTTTGTTTCATATCTTTGTAGACCACGTGGAATACTTCATAGTGCTCTCCGTAGGCCTTCAAGTTGAACTTTGACCTGTCAGGTCCTGGAAAATCTCCTTTATTTTCCTTTTTATTGGGAGATGAGGAAGTTATGAAAGAGAGAGAAGAGGAATTACAATTAATCATCCTCTCAGCTCCTGACTAGGAGTGTGTGTGTGTGTGTGTGTGTGTGTGTGTTGTGTGTGTGTGTGTGTGTGTGTGCCTGCCTACATAAGTTTGTGTTATGTGTGTTTTCCCCACTAGTTATTTCCCTTCTCAGGAAACGCTATCAGCGGAACAAGCCAGGAACCTGGGAGACCTCTTTGATGATTCTGTCTCCTTCCAGTCAATTGCCAAATCCTATTGATTCTCCTAAATATTTCTCCAATCTGTCCACCACCTTCCTGGTTCTCCAGCCAGAGTTCCCCCAGCCCGCCCCACCCACAGCTTCCCACAGCACCTTCTATGGCCTCCTCAAAGTACTCATGCCACAGCATGCAATTATGTTGTGATTTGGATCATTATTTAACTGATGTCTACTGCCTAGACTATAAGGCTCACGAGGGCAAAGTCTGTACCTGTTTTATTTACTGATGTATCCCAAGAACCTAAAACAGTGCCTGTCACATACTAAGTGCTCAATAAATATTTGTTTAATGAAGGATGAAGAATCCTTTTGTTAGCATTTCCCATATAAACTCTCACAAAATGCCCAAAATCATTGCAAGACTCATCCTTGCCTTAGTCAGTCTCTTGTCAGCAGGGCTCCCCTGACTGTCCCTCCCATCTCTTTCTGGAGGAGAAAAAGCCTCTGTACCATTAGTGTAGAGCTGTAGTGCTGTCTAGAACCTCGTTTTCTCCTTTCTCTGCTGTCACAATCAAACTCAGATTTCCTACCTTTAGGAAGCTCTCTAAGCTTTAATTCCTCTTCACCCCATCATGACTTCCTTTCTTGTTCTCTTCAAACCAGAGTTACACTAGGAAGACTTCAAATGTTCTCAGTCTTATATTGTGCTGAGAACATTCATCCTTTTTCATGAACCTGGCTTATGACTGCCCAATTTTTCCTCACTTGAAAGGCCCATGTCTCCCTCCTACCGTTAGCCTGCCAGGGAGTAGTCCTCTGTAGGTATTCTCTGACTGCTCTCCTGTGCCTGCCCTATGTCTGGGCACTGGCTTCACTTCACTGCTAATCCCATCTTCACCACTCATTTCATCTTGCCCTCCTTGAACACTCTTCAAGAAACAGATAGCCTTGCAAAAACTCTCTTCTGGTTTTTCTGTGTATGGAGGTTTGTGTGCATTTTTTGATACGTTTGTTCCTTTGTTCATCATTCATGACAAATGCATATCCCTCCTTCTTCCTTAAAATAATTAGAAATAGCTTACAAGAATAATAAAAGCACATTAAGATAGTATAAATTAGAGGTGCCTAGGTGGCTCAGTCGTTTAACATCTGCCTTCAGCTCAGGTCATGATCCTGGAGTCCTGGGATCGAGCCCACATCAGGCTCTCTGCTTGGCAGAAAGCCTGCTTCTCCCTCTCTCACATCCCTTGCTTGTGTTCCCCCTCTAGCTCTGTTTCTCTCTGTCAAATGATAAAATAAAATATAAAAAAAGATAGTATAAATTAGAATAAATGAGGAAGAAAAGGGAAATGTGAAGGGAAGGGGCATCGCTGGCACAGACCCTGGGGCTGATACCAAGATGCATAGATGCATCCCATACAGTCTATTCATTGGCAGATGGCAGGCACTAAATTGGCTTTGGACTGGCTAGTGTCGCTTCATACAGAGGGAATTTTACAATGTCTCTAAGATAAAATGTGAACTACTAATTAGGAGAAGAGCAACTCGTCCTAATTCTACGGGGTCACAATGTTGTGTAGTGAGGAGCATGGACCCCAGAGCAGACACCCTGGCTGTGGGAGATGGGGTGAGTGGTGGTCAACCCATCTACTCCAGGTGGTTCTCAGTGCTGGTCTACATTACAATCACCAGGGAAGTCTTAAAAAAACACCATTTGGAGCCCTTCCTCAGGCAACTAAATAAGAATCTCTGGGAATGGGACTGGGAAGCCCTATTTTAAAAATTTCCCCTGGTGATTTGCTGCCAGGGTCAAGAGCCAATGATATAGAAGAATGGATGGTCTGTGGACACGGCAGGGCACTCCTCTAGGTGAACTTCTACAAGTCTTCAGGTGTTGTGTCCGCCTGAACAGTTATATAAAGATCAAGCTCTTTCACTTGGCTCCTGTTCCGCAATGTGTATACACACACACATATTTAATTGAGATGTAACTGACAAATAAAATTATATATATTTAAAGTATAGAGTGTGATAATTTGATATACATATATATTGTGAAATGATTAACATAATCAAATGAATTGACACCATCCACTACCTCACATCATCACGTTTTTTACAATAGTCAAGATAGGGGAAAAACACTAAGTGTTGATCGATGAATGAAGGAAGAGTATGTGGCATATGCACATAATAGACTATTAGTCATAAAAAGGATGAAATCCTGCCATTTGTGACAACAGGGGTGAAACTGAAGGGCATTACATTAAGTGAAATAAACCAGGCAAAGATAAATACTACATAGCAATACTTACATGTGAAATAAAAAGAGGTCAAACTCCTAGACACAGAGAATAGAATGGCGATTACTAGGAGGTAGGGTTGAGGGAAATGGGGAGATGCTGGTGAAATGGGTTAAAGATACAAACTAGTTACAAGGTGAATACATTCTGGGAATCACAGCATGGTGATTATATTCAATGTTATATTGTATACTTAAGGTTTACTCTTCCAGTAAATTTCAAGTGTCTTCACCACAGAATACATTTTTTAAAAAGTATCCCCTCCAAAATGTATATGTTGAATTTCTGATCCCTGTGTGGCTGTATTTGGAGATAGGGCCTGTAGGAAATTAAGGTAAAGGAGATCATAGGGTAGGGCCCTGACAGGATAGGATTAGTGTACTTATAAGGAAGGACACCAAAGAGCTCACTCTTTCTGTGTATACATTCACTGAGGAAGGGCCATGTGAGGACACAGCGAGGAGGTGGCCATCTGCTCACCAGATATAGAATAGGCTAGAATTTTGATCTGGGACCTCTAGCCTCCAGAAATGTGAGAAAATAAATTTCCATTACTTAAGCCACTTAATATTTTGTCAGTTTAAACTGATTAAGACATATGTTTTATATGTATATAATTATACATATATATGAATTATATATGTATGTATATAGTAATGAATTTCCATGTATAACTCATTCACTCATACATTGTAGCAGGCACAGCGCATGTGTGTGTGCGTGTGTGTGTAGTATATAAGGATATACACAAAAAAGAAACAAAAACCAACAGACAAAGTCACCATAAATAGGATAGATAGATAGAAGTAAATATATAGCTAACTGCCTGTCAACTTAGTTTTGCCCAAATGTTATTCCTAACCAACCTTTCAGAGTACTATGTGTATATTATTCAATGTAATTTGCTATGTGAACTCATTAACAACCACGACCAGCTCTTTAGTTCCATGTTTCACTTCTAAGCACCAACTAACTAAATGACTGACACATTTAGCAATGGCTTAGTAAAACTGGATCTTTGGTCCGAAATACACTAAATAACTTCTCCTGACTTATTTTTATCTAGTTACAGAATGTTATTTAGTGCTTTGTACCTTATAGATCCTTAACAAGGGCTATAAACCATCAAGCTCTGGAATATAAAAAAGTCAGTTTGAATTTTATTTCCATCACTTAAAAATATAGCTCTTAACATTTGGGACTCATTTTGGATACTGTTGATAAAGTCTCTGGGCCCACTCTGCAGGAGGAGGCACAGCATACATATATCCCTAAATCAGCATAAAACTTCATGGGTCCAGACACCTGCCTCAGGCTGTTTGTAGCAGAATAACTTGTGTCCCCTATCACCATTCAGACCTCCTGCTGGTGGTCCTTGCCATATTGCTATCTTCTCCAGGTTCTGGTAATTTCTCCTTACCCCCTCAGATCAGGGCTGGTCACAGCTGTTTCCCAGCTGTTCCATCCTTTGTTGTTCCCTACCTCCTGACCACCCCACCCCCACTCTTTGTAAATAGTTCTTTCAATAACTCAGTACCTTGGTTTAATTGTATCATCCTATTCCTGCTGTGACCTGGTAATACTGCCTCCAAAATACATCTGGGGACCCAAAACAGTTTTGAAAAGCACTGACTTGAGAAACTCCATTCCACGTGAAGATCTTTTAATTACAATTTTTTAAAAGATTTTATTTATTTATTTGACAGAGAGAAACACAGCTAGAGAGGGAACACAAGCAGGGGGAGTGAGAGAGGGAGAAGCAGCCCTCCTGCCGAGCAGGGAGCCCGATACGGGGCTCAATCCCAGGACTCCGGAATCATGACCTGAGCCGAAAGCAGACCCTCAACAACTGAGGCACCTGGCGCCCCTAGATTACAATTTTGTATTGCAAAACAGAAGTTAGTATTTTTCTTTTTAACTGGTAGTATACTTAGAAAAAGATAATCTTCTAATACAAGAATATTTATTTATTTTGCTTTATTTTAAGGTTTTATTTATTTATTTGACAGAGAGAAACACAGGTAGAGAGGGAACACAAGCAGGGGGAGTAAGAGAGGGAGAAGCAGGCTTCCCACTGAGCTGGGAGCCCAAGCCCAGGAACTCCGGATCATGACCTGAGCTGAAGGCAGACGCTTAACAACTGAGCCACCCAAGTATCCCAAGAATATTTATTTTTACACGTAAAAGTTCTCATGAAATTATTCAGGGCTTGAAGCATGAGAAACAGGGTGCTTGACTTATTTTCCTAGCTGGCCGTTGGGCATCACGTGTATGAAAGAATTGAAAGCTTGAGTAAAAGACAGATAAATGGTGTCTGTTGCTTGCCTCCCAGCTACATGTCCCATCATCCTGTCATGGAAGGAAATTGAAATTGTCTGACACATACTGAGTTTCATAAAGCCACACTGTTCCTCTACAGGATCCTGTGCGCCTGGAGAAGTTAGTACCACAAGTCGGTTTTTTGGGGATTTGATCTATAATCCTCATTTCAGAATTAGAGCTAAGTAAATTAATATTTAGTCATTGGGGTCTCTCTTTGTACCTTTTAAAAAGCAAATGAACTATATAACTTTTCTTTCTTTGTCCTTCACGACTTTTTCTATCTTCAAAGAATCCTAAAATAAATCCAGTGGCTCTGCCATTCAATGTTTCCTAAGATGAATATCTGAAAGATCTGTAACTTGCAACTTGCTTCATTATTAACTCCTTAACTATTTTCCCCATTTCAGGTTTGCTTTTTTACTGCCCCTCAAATAGGTATCACTCAATCCAGAATTGATATTTATAATTTATTTTTGTAAACACTGAGCATGACAGTTTTCACTAGAGAACAAAAGTCCACCATTAAACCACTTTTTTCCCTGAAGCTTTAAACTTGATTTAAATATTATAAATATTAAATAATTTTAAAATCATCAAGCAAAGAACCTAGAAATCAATATTATATTTTTTAGATGATTAGTCAACCCAAAAAGGCATTAATGTAGGATTGTGTCTATTTTTTCTAAATTTCTAAAATTTCTTAGAAAAGCTATTTCTCTCTACAGTGAAACATTGGACATTCTGAAGTTAGAGAAATCATCTGAGTAATGTGATTTTGCTCCATGCCCTATTAGAATAAGAAGAATGAATTATTTAAGAGAGAATTATTTAAGATTTAAGGGTTCTTCTTCTCATTTTCTTATCACTTTATTTTTCATCTGAGTTTAAGGACCTTTGCATTTACATGTCACAACATTGTAACCAACAAACTTAGAGACAAATAAAATGTTATCTATGTCTACCTACACTGGGTAAATAATCAGTAGTAGAAAACAGTTCACTGTTCAGATATATTTCCTACACTTCATTGCCCTGCCTTCTCTTTCTCCCACTGGGACTCAAGAGACATCACCTTTTATACAGCTGTCCCATGATTGATTTAAGATTGTAATACCACAGATCTGCTCCAAGTCAACAACCAAACGATAGAAGAAATGTATTTATAAAAAACCTACTTAATGCAAGTCATAGTGATAGGTGTTGTGGGAAAGCAAGACACAGTAACTGCCTTAGACAATGTATCACCTACTAAGTTTGAGGCACTAAGACAAATGTCTTGTAATTCAAAGGATAATATGATAGCCTCCAAAAGAGAGGTTGAAATAAACGTGTTTGGGGGAGTCAACAGAAAGAATGATTATATGAACCTAGGATTTGAAAGCGTGGGTATTTGAAACAAGCTTTATTTAAGGGCTGTAATTTTGAAAGAGACTTTGGGGAAGGCGTTTTCATTGAAAATAAAAGCATGAAATAAGACAAAGAAAGAAAATAGGATATCCCTATTCTAGTCATGCCCTATTTGGCTGGATCTGAAAAGGTAAAATGGGGTTCTATTATGTGGGATCCTACAAGTCGGGTTAAGGAGATGGGACCTTGAGCCTAGACAAAGTGAAATTGTTGAAAGGCACAGAACATAACAAACAAGGAGTCTGTTGGAGGTAAGTGGGAGGAAGAGGAGGTAGGTAGAGACAAGTACCAGTAACCAGAAACTGCATCTGGGTGTGGATGACCAAGGCTTGACCACTACCTTCCACAATACCCCAAGGTGCAGTGAGGGCAGAGATGGATTAAAGACAAGCTGAGGCCACCAAAGACACCATTTTCTTGTTAGACTAGTCAGCTCCCCTACTTGTACAGGTCAGTGCCTTCACATTTTCACCTCATAAGTTAAGCAGCTTACATTTTGCAGAATAAAAATTCCCTTTTCATGTAAGATGATGTGTTTCCAAAGTCTTTTTTTTTTTGCTAAAAAGCAAAGGAAGATTCAAGCATAACAGAGCCAGAGCAGTGGCTATGGAAGAGAATGGCATCTCAAGGGCTGATGAGGGAGAAATGTCAGCCATGGTCTCAGTATCTGTGCACATAAAATGCTTTCTGGCTTTGCAACTAATAAAAAATTAGCTTTCCCAGGAAGGAAAAATGTATAAAATTCAGTATGTTAAAAAAAGGGTCAATGACATTCTGACACATAGTACAACATGGATAAACCTTGAGAACATTATGCTAAGTGGAATAAGACAGACACAAAAAGACAACTATTGCATAATTCTTATCTGAGGCACCTAGAGTAGTCTAATAGAGAAAGAAACTAGAAGAGTAGTTACCAGGAACTGAGAGAAAGAAAACAGGGGGGCTATTGTTTGCTGGGTATAGTTCAAGTTGAACGATGGTAAAGTTCTGGAGATGGATGGGGACGATGGTCGCACAGTATTGTGAATGGACATAACGCCACTGAACTGGATACTCGAGAAAGGTTACAATCGGAGACGTTATGGCATGCATATTTTACTACAAGTTTTTAAAAGCAAAGGCTCAGTGAGGTCTATATTGTGGCTTTTATGATGTCAAATTCTAATTTACTAGTTTTTAGAGAGCAAGTTCACACTATGTGACCTGATAGGATCATGCCTGCAGGCTGTCCTTTCTACATGGGCCTCTCTTCTACAAGAGGAATTGTGGTCTCTACGGAGGTTACATGGGGAGTCAGAAATCAGAGCAAAGAAGTTGGGCATAGTAATGGCTACCAGTAGAGAGATTGTTTGGCCTACTGTTCTCCTCTTCAATGTAGGAATATATCTGCCAAGGAGGTCTGAATCTTTGTATTAGCCTGTGTGGGTGCTCTTCCTCAAGATAGTATAGCTAACCAAGGTTATTTTTCAAAGCACAGTTCATCATAGTCACAAATGTGGTGAGAAAATATAACAAACACATCAATAGCTATCAGAAAGAATGATTAAATCTGAAATACTCACTAGAGAGAAAAGAAGAAGAGCGATACCCGGGAATATTCTTATAAGATCAAAGTCTGATTTTAAAGTGAAATTTTCCTGTACCAATCCAATATGCATTGCTCTTGGTATAAATGCTTTGGTGTCTCAATGACAGGAGAAGACCAATTACTAAGGCTATTTATCTTTCCAAGTTGACATAGCACATATGGGACTCTGTAGGATTGAAATACACTACCAAGGAAAAAAAGAAACTGATGTGATGTGGAAGAAGCTGATAAGAAAAAAATGAAAGGAAATATTGAGAGGGCAGGAAGACTAGCAAGAAAGGAAGGCAGTTGTGAAATCATGTTATGTGAAGGAAGAAATCTACTGGGGTTCGGCAAGAAGGAGAGATAACATATCCCTAAGCACTGGAAACATTGACAAAATATTAAACAGTTTTAGAAAGGAATTAAAATATGCTTAAAAGAGGAAAATTTAAAGTTGGAGTGGTGCCCTGAATGGATACCTGATAACCTGGACGCTTGGGTTTAAAGCTCATGTAGACACAAGGCATGAGGCAAAGTGTTGGAACGAAGACCCCAAAAACCTAAGACCCTCAAATCCAAAAAACATGTATTTCCCTAAGAAAGCCAAATACCATGCTTGATACTCATTCAGACTTGGAGTTTAAATTTATGTTGTATTCCATGAAACCTCATTTAAGATATAAACAGAAATTTGGTTAGGAAACAGAGATGCCCCTGGCAGGAGTAAATGCAAAACTGTACTGGGGAACACAAACACACCTATGTGGCAAGGGCTTCTCACAAAATGACAAGCCTCACTGAAGAGGAGCCCATGACAAAAAGTCAAAGAATAAGCAAGAAACAGTTTTTATATGAGGTACAGGCAGTGGGCACAAGATATGAAAAGATTAGACCCAATAATGTGAGTTACTAGAATGGAACTTAGAAAGTGACTACCAAAGAAAAGATCTTTAAAATTATTAAGGCTATAATGGAAGTAATTAAAACACAGGAATGAGAAATGCAAAAAGACAAGGCCACTTTGAATATCGTTGATCCTGCTGATGATAATAGTACAGCAGTGGCCAGTTGCCAGGCCTTTTTCTAAATGTTTTGCAAATATTAACTCATTTGGGGGCACCTGGGTGGCTCAGTTGGTTAAGCGTCTGCCTTCAGCTCAGGTCATGGTCCCAGAATCCTGGGATTGAGCCCTGTATTAGGCTCCCTGCTCAATGGGGAGCCTGCTTCTCCCTCTCCCTATTCTTGATCTCTCACTTGCACACTGTCTCTCTTTCTCCCTCTCAAACAAATAAATAAAATCTTTTTTAAAATATTAACTAATTTAATCCTCACAGCAACATTGTATTATGAGGTATAGTATTTTTCCATTTTATAGAAGAAAAAACTGGGGCAGAAAGGTTAAATAACTTCCTCTAGGTTGCAAATTTAATAAGGGGCAGAGTTGAAATTTGTACAAGAATGTTATTTATGCAAATGTCTTAGTCCATTTAGGCTGCTATAAGAAAATAGCATAGGCTGTGGGGTTATAATCAACAAAAGTTGATTTCTTCTAGTTCAGTTCTGGAGGCTGGGAAAACCAAGATCAAGGTGCTGATGGATTCAGTGTCTTGTGAGGCTGGTTTCCTGGTTCAAAGACAGCAATCTTCTTAGTGAAACCTCACATGGTGGAAGGGACAAGGGTACTGCCTGGAGTCTCTTTTACAAGGGTACTAATTGCATTCATTTGGGCTCTATCTTCATGACCTCATCACCTCCCTAAAACCCCTTATGCTAATACCAACATTGGCGGTTAGAATTTTAAGACACATTTTGTGGGAAGTGGGGGTGGTGGTGGTACACTTTCAGTCTATATACCAGAATATAGGGTCTTAACCACTATGCCAGACCAAAGAGGAATGTTTATTTCCAAATGAAATTCCAAATTTCAAAACCTTTCAAGATTTAAAAATTACAAAAATGAAAAAAACTTATAAAGGAAACTCAGTAAATGGATTAAGTAGAAGATTAGGCACAGCAGAAGAAAGAATAAGTTGTAAAATAGAACTGAAAAAAGTCTGAAAATATAGCACAGAAAGAAAAAGAGATGGAAAATACAAAAGCAAGAGTAAGAAATATAGAGAATAAAATGAAAAGATCCAACATATTTCTAACAGAAATGTGTAGCAGGAGAGAACAGGAAGAACAATAAAGAGGCAATATTTTAAAATGTAGTGGCAGAAATTTCCAGAATTGGTGAAAGACATAAATATTCAAGAAGCACAATATAAGTAAAGTTAAATCACACATGGAAATTTTGTAGTGAAATGAAGAAAACTAAGAGAAAATACCAAAAGCAAGCAAAAAAATGAATAGGATTCACTATAAATGAACAATTAGATTAATAGCACATATCTCAAGAGCAGCCATAAATTCTAGAAGATTCAAGATTATCTAAAAGATAATCTCTTCAGAGTCCTGAGGAAAAATATTACACACATGGAGTTTTACACCCAAATAGGATGTTATTCAGACACAAGAACAAAATAAAAATCCTACACTTAGATTCTTGCTGAAAGAACAGCTAGCTGAAGGACAAAATTCAGGAGAAAAAATAAACTCAGAAGAATGTATAGAATGCAAGAAGCAATGGTAAGCAAAGACACTGATGAACATGACTGAGAAATCAATTTGGGGGATTACAAAGCAGTACTAGGTAACATAAGGAGTAACATGGAGGACATTAGGAGAAGGAAAAGAAATGTGAACTGGGGTAAGTCAAAGAGGGAGATGAAGCATGAGAGACTTTGGACTCTGAGAAACAAACTGAGGGTCTTGGAAGGGAGGGGGTGAGGGGATGGGTGAGACTGGTGGTGGGTACTGAGGACAAGCACTGTGGTGCATAAACAATGAATCTTGAAACACTGAAAAAGCAAAATAAATTATTAAAAAAACAGTACTAGGTAACATTAAAATAGAAAACTGAGGTGTGATCAGTTCAATCTGTGCACCTTGAGGAAGATTACATGGAGACTCCTTCAAGAGAGTCAGACTATTGAAATGAGTCTCCTCTCTGTAAAAGGATGAGTTGAGGGACTATCTGACTATTTGACTAAAGGGTGCAGGTAAGGAAACCTCGTGACCCTGCTCTAGATGGGAGTGACTCTGAAACTGGCAGCCATTGCTTAGACTCAATGCTGCTCATATGCCCACCACACAAGTAGACCCCCGGCTCAGAGGTCCATTTCCATGGGCATTTTCTCTGCATCGGCTAGCTGTATTCTAAAGGAAGTGTTGCCAGAATTTCTTCTCTGTTGTTTCCGTGCATTTTTGCATTCACTGTGGAAGACTAAATAATCTCAATGGAATAATTTCATCCCTTGGAGCCTGACAGAGTTGGAGCCTGCCTGTAGGCAGAAGAGACACTTGGGTTCTCTCCTGGATGCAGGCCACTACGATATCATGGCCCTACTACATCCTGGCAAGCCATGCGAAGGAGAATGGGGCTGGTGGACAACCTCCAGTGGAACAGTTGGCCTGGGATCACATCTCAAATATTAGTCCTTTACTTCTCTGATCATAATCCCCTTTTAGTTTCTATGCCTTCAATAAATCTTGTGAATTGCTACAGCCTGATCATAGCTATTAGTGTTTGGAATTAAGGAAATTCCGTTTTCATGCTTGGAGACAAGCTTAGAAAGAGAACAGCAACTGCCTATGTGAGGCCAAATATGAGATGGCAAAAGATGGTCTTCAGAGCATAGGGCTGTGGTTGGAGCCGCAGGGCTGGCTAAAATGACAAGCTGCAACCAGGACAAGTTTGTATGACATATAGGCGTTTCCAGAAACATGGAGAGGACTAGCAGGTAAAAACACAAGCTGATGGTTATGGAAAAACTACTGATAACTAAAAAGGAAGTGGAACTTTATTTACTAGTTGGGAAGTCATTTGGTGCTTGAATAGAGCTTAGGAAAGAAAATTCTATAAGAGAGACTTTGGAAACAATGGCTCAAGGTAGTAGCCCTTCTAGAGGATTCACATTTTCATAAATGCTTCACTACGGAAAGGAATTTAGCATCTAGGGCTCTCTGTGTGGCCTATCTTCCAACAGCGGGGTAGACTTCTCCCATGGAAATTTCTTCTGAGAACACAAAAGCAGAAGCTGCCAGGCCTTTCCTAACACTTAGGTCCAGAGCTGGCACAGCATCACTTCTGCCACTTAGATTGGGTAAAGAAGTCATAAGGTCATCCAGATTCAGTGTGGAGGGAAGGCACTACAGAAAGGCATGGCTACTAGGAGGCATGATTCACTGGGCATGGTCTAAAGGAATTTTGTAAAACGAACAGGAATGAGTTCAGAGTGTTCTTCTCCCCCTCATTTGATAAGGATCAAACTACTCTTCCCCACTTTCACATCACCTCACACCTGATTTATTCTAACCAATCATGAAGGCGCCCCCCAGTCCCAGTCTTCTCCCCACTTTCATCCAAATTGTACCAACTCTCACCTTAGCCTTCCAGAAACACTGTCTTCATTTCTATGCCCAAGTAAGTGTAACTATTTAGTACTCTCTACATGATAAAGTTTGAACACCTTAGGGTGTTATTCAAGGGTCCACAGG
This sequence comes from Spilogale gracilis, assembly GCA_004023965.1. Taxonomy (NCBI): domain Eukaryota; kingdom Metazoa; phylum Chordata; class Mammalia; order Carnivora; family Mephitidae; genus Spilogale; species Spilogale gracilis. The sequence continues at coordinate 54,363 of PITA01006960.1, read as the reverse complement.
CTTGTGCCTGAGAAGAGAGGGGTTAGGTTGGAGAATGACAGAAGTGAAACTCACATATCAAGAACTATTGCCTTCCAGCTTTATCAAGCCTAACAGGTACACAAACAGCACAAAGGAAACATCTGAATGATGTATCCTTTTTTTTTTCATCATGGGAACAAGACCATAGAGGCAGCCTGCAGGGATGAAAAAAAGAACTGCCATATATGAAGAAAAGGGCATCCAGAAGTTCATTCTTTCCTACTGGAAGAGTCCCATTATCACCCAGAAGAAAACTTCTGCTACCTTGTAAAGCCACTCAGCAAGCCACATCAACATAGGGCAATCATCTATGCCCAGTGTCTGAGTTCCGGGTCCCAATATTCTTGCTGCATGATAGTCTCCTATCTATTTTCCTATGCCTGCACTACAGGTCATGCAGTTGACTTTATTTATACCTGTGTCAGAGATTAGGGGATTTTCCATTTCTTCAGGAGGGCAGTTTGGGTCATGGCCAACCAGAGAGATCCTCCGCAATGATATCCCAATTTCATGTTTTAACTTTAGACTTATCTGTGTGTCACACAGAGTTTACCACAACTCTCCCTTTTACCCCTTGACATAAACCTTTGCACCCATTCATACCGGTCTACCCTCTGAGTTCCCTCATTTCCTAATCCTTTCTCATCTCTCTGCATAAGATAAGAAGGGATGGCAGGGAAGGAATGGAGAAGACACAAGCTGTTCCAATGTCCCAAGAAGCTGAGGAGTTGTAACACAAGCCATGAGGGAAGCAAGAAGGACAAGAATCCCTTGTTCTGTAGTCCTCTTATACCTACTACCTTTTACTTGTATTTTTTCTTCAATATATGAGAAGTTCTAGCTCCTCAGCCATATGCTGAGCATGCTTTGGGAAAAGTAGGGATTTGTTTTCTTTATTTTAAAAAAATATTCCTTTATTTATTTGGGGGGAGAGGGGCAAAGGGAGAGGGCAGAGAGAGATTCTTAAGCAGACTCCACCATGAACATGGAGACTGACATGTGCTCAACTCCACGGCCCTGAGATCATGACCCTGAGCTGAAATCGAGTCAGACGCTTAACCAACTACACCACCCAGTCATCCTAAGAAGGGATTTATTTTAAACTGTGTCTTTCTACTTTATATATTTATACTTATTCAGATAAGCAATAGATAATTGTGAGTTGATAGCCTATGAAATGACAAAACTCCTACAGTTCACCCGTCTATCCATTAGTCCCTTTTGTCACTGAGTCAATAATCATTCACTGACTCCAATCCACCACAAGACTCTGCTGGGCAGTCCCATCACAAGGCAGCTTATGCAGGTTCTTGAACTCTCAGGTTCCTCAGCATCTGATGCATAGCACCAAATAAAATATTCAGCTTTAAAATTATAAAAATAAAGAGATAAAATTATGAAAATAGAATAAGCTCATGATAAACATTAAAACAGCATAGAAGGGTATGAAGGGAAAAGTAAAACTTCCTGTTGCCACTCCACATAAACTTGCCATTCCGATAGTCCAAAAGCAACAGTTGAAGGTTTCTTATCTATCCTTCAGAAATTACTATTCTTTTTTTTACAAAAATAATATCATTCTATAATGTGTTTTTCTATTGTTGCCCCCCTCTCATCTATACAATATATCTTGGTTCTCTTTTCATTTAAGGGCATGTAACTTTCCTTGTTCTTTAAGAAAAAAAAAAAAAAAGAAACAGTTTTATTGAGGCTGGGCACCTGGGTAGCTCAGTTGATTAATCATCTGACTTTGGCTCAGGTCATGATCTTAGGGTCCTGGAATCAAGCCCTGTGTTGGATTCCCTGCTCAGCATGGAATCTGCTTGTCCCTCTCCTTCTGCTCCTCCCCCCATTCAGTCTCTCTCTCTCTCTCTCAAACAAATAAATAATAAAGAAAAAATTTTATTGAGAGGCATCTGGGTTGCTCAGTTGGTTAAGCATCCAACTCTTGATTTCAGCTCAGGTCATGATCTCAGGGTCATGCAATCAAGCCTGTATCATTGGACTCTGTACTAGGTTAGGAACCTGCTTAAGATTTTCTCTCTCCCTCCTCCCCTTACCCCCCACTTGTGCACACACTTTCTCTCTCTCTCTCTCTCTCTCTCTCTCTCTCTCTCTCAAAAAAGAGTTTTATTGAGCTATAATTCACATACCATGCAATCATTTATTTAAAGTATGTCATTCAGGGGCACCTGGGTAACTCATTTGGTTAAGCACTGGACTTTTGATTTCGGCTCAGGTCATGATCTCCTGGGATGGAGCCCCAATCCAAGCCGATGTGGGCTCCAGGCTCATCGGTGGGTCTTTAGGATTCTCTCTCTCCCTTTGCCCTCCTCATATGTACTCTCTCTAAAACAAATAAATAAACCTTTTTAAAACATAGTGTATCATTCAATGGTTTTTAGAGTATTCAGAACTGTGCAGCCACCACCAAAATCCTCATTCTTTTTTATGGTTGCAGAGATTTTGTTTTATCTGATGCCACAGTCTCAGTAAATACTTGTCGAATTGATTTAAAATTGATTGATTTTATAAACTGATTTATAGATTTGGATTGAGAAAGTGGAAGAAAAAAGAAAACATAAAAATAAAAAAGCCCCAAGGCTTTTGCTGGTCCTTTAAGCCAGTTTTAAGCAACTATGTTATATTGATATAATAATATGGATGAAAAAATATTTTATCTAGATCTCTTCTTTCCATAACAGAGTCCTAATCCACATGGACATAAATTCATGTTGCACTGTTTTGGATTCCTTTTAGCAAGTCAATTATTTTTGCTTTCAAGGAATATTTTATTTCATTTGGGTAAGTTTAAAAATAAATACTACTTTTAATAATCTTCCCAAGTTAAGTTTGCTTATAATATTTCAACATTAACAGGACAATTTTTGCAGCATTTGTTTTAAATATACTGTGAAGGTAAGCATTTCAGATTAATACAATATTTATAAAATGTCTAAAGAAATGTAAGCAAATTCTTTTTGAAATTATTTATAAATATTAGGAACTTTAAGCATATGTGGTGCTAAGTAATACTGACATGTCTGGGAAAATGTGCAAAACAGAGGGAAATAATGCAACTACTCTTTCCCCACACTTATATTCCCACATACAAAATGATACATTCTCTGAGAGGGGAAAAGAGGCACCTGGTAAATTAGTAAGGCCTACAGTGACATTAAAACATGTATCTAAATACAAACCTGAATCAGGCGAAGCGGTGAAAAATGTGGACTCAAATGCTATTGAAGATAGGAAAGAAAAAGAGCACAAGCACTTGCTCGTGTAAAAAGAGGAATTGCTGTGGAGGTTGGAAAACATCTTTCTGGAGATTTTAAGAACATGACAAGAATGGGGCAGATTTGATGCCACATTCCTCTCTCAGGATCAAGACTTGATCCCATGAGGTCATAGAGCTCATGGATTCTATTATTATAATCCAGTCCCACACCGAGGCTCAAAGTGCAATATTCACTCTTCCTAAAGGCTTAATGTCTAAGTTCCTAAGAACTTCCCCCTCAGGACCGCTCTGGTTCTCAGCAGCAATCTAGCAAGTGCTCATCCTCAAATGTATCAGGAAGCATGTACCATTTTCCCAAAACTAATCGATCAGATGTCAGAAACAGTAGAATTCTCAGCTCTTTTTCTCTCCTTAGGTCAAACTCCATCATTTCTGGGATTTGATTGAGATCTGAAAAATTCTGTATCTTAGATTCTCTATCAAACATAGTCTTGATCTTAAAAAGTTTCTAATTTCCCCAAGTTTCCTTAAAAATGTCTTTTACCTTCAAAATGACTTTATACTTTACCTCTGTGTCCCGGACTTAAAATCTAGCACAGCTAAGGAGATGATGGAGCTGTTTTAATGACAGCAAAAGAAAACCGAAAAAAATATGGGTTCTATAAAAAATAAGCAAGTATATACCAGATACAGAAAGCTCTAGCCTCTTCCTGCTAAAATACCATATGGGACTTTGGATATGGGGAAATGGGCTGAACTCTTTCAGGAAAGATAGAGTAATTTCTAGTTGGCCCCTCCTTAAGTGAAAATTATTGCTATGGAAATGATTTCAGCAATTAAGGTGACAAAAAGTCTGAACTGTTTTCTTCTTCCTACTTTCTGAAGAGAGAGGAGATGGTAATTGAGAGGACAGATTGCAAAGACATCATCAGTAAAGGGCATGGGACTGTGCCTGGTGCATAACAGGAAGTGCAGAAAGATCAGTGTATCCCTGCAGCCACTGCAGCAAACTGACCTCAGCAAGTTTACAATGAAAAGCAATTTATTAAAGAGGGTTAGGTATTTCTGGGAGACCAGAGAGTCTGTGTTTGAGGTTACCCTACTGGGGAGATTGCTTCACGGAGACCCACTGCTGCTCCGGTAGGCCCATGCAGCTCTACGGGCATCACTTACCCACACTCCTCGATACTACCAGCTATGCAACTATTACCCCCCAAAGCTTGAAAGCCTCCATGACCAGCCTTGCCAGAAAATGGATTCTTGGGTTCTCATGTAGCTCTCTCGTAATGAAATCTCAAATAGGTGCATTCGATTGCCATAGGACATATACCAGGAGAACTGGGGAAATGTAGTAGCTAACTTCTACTCTGGAAGATGGGTACATAATGAGAGACAGTTCCCACATGTGAGAATGGTGTGCCTGGGAAGCCACAGAGCATGGCACACATCTTACAATGGAAGAATGTCTCCAGTATAGACACCAGAAAGTCAGAGTCTTGACAGATTAGATATTATAAATGAGGGAGAAGGGGCAGCATGAATGACTCTCAGATTTCACATTTGCATCTGTGGTGGATGGTGGTGCCATTACTGAGATGGGCTGGGCTTATTTAACACAAGAAAGGCCATTCGGATCAGGAATTCAGTTTGGGGGAGATTCTGGGAAGATGACAGCAGTGGCATAATTTGTTAATCTCCTCAAAGCAGCCTATAAAAAGAAACAAAAAATAGCACAATAAAGCCAAACACCCACGGGGATAATCTTCAACAGTAGGTGACAAGAAATTCCCATATACTATGAAATATGAGTGGGTAAGGAGTAATCACTGATAGCTGTAAGACCTGCTTGTACCAACACCTTTGCAGGACAGAGGGAAGCAAGGGACCTCAGACAGACTAGAGAACCCTAAAGGGCCAAGAAGTACTCACTGGAAACTTCAGAAGACTGACAGGGGTTTTATATTCTAATCAGGAATGAGCATGAAGAGTTTGCAGTGAACTCTTGAAGGGGCCACAGAAGTCTGGGTCCCATGAAGTCCCAGACTAAGTAGCCACAATTTCTAGGACAAAGTTCCATCACCATGAGAAAATGTGGTGAGGAGAATGCAAACTGAGACCACAGGAACAGCAGAGTCAAAGGAAATAGCGGATCCAAATAAAAGTAGGCGAGGACATAGCTCCAGAAAGTAAGCTGCAAAATTTTTCGAACTCTGAACAAATAGAACAAAAGAGAGAACTATAGAGCTTTGAAGTTAGAAAGATTATCTGGAGCTACCATTATTTCTAGAAGTTAATGAAAACAAATTTTAAGTATAAAGAAAGAAAGAAAAGAATCAGATCTTAATATTAACACACACACACATGCAAAAAACAGATTAAGAGGCAGAATAACATCCCTACCGGTAAAGAAGGAACACTAGAGAGACATTCCCACAATATGTCCTGCCACAGAGAGAGGATGGGCTCTGACAGAGCAGGGCTTTCATGGTTTATAGTCTGAAGCTTTGCGTCAAGTAAATTGAGAGCCCATAAAGGAACACTTGGCTGTGGGAGACTTCCTCAAGAGAGTTGCCAATGATCACTGCCCTGAGTCTTGTTAAGGATTCCTTTTCCTCTTCTTATTAGGAGATGTGATGATGCAAAAGGCTGAACTGGGAGGGCATTATAATGAACTGTGGATAGAGATAAGGGCTTTTAGACTTTTTAGTGAAGGTTTCTTCTAATGAGCTGGGTTTGCTACATTTGTTATTCCCATCATGTTGGAATACTCATGAGGCCAAATATTCCACCAGTCAGACTGGTCCTTGTTTTTTTTGTTGTTGTTTTTTTGTGTTTTTGTTTTGTTTTGTCTTGTTTTGTTTTTACATTATTCCAGTAACTGCAACCCTTGAGCTAAAGGTGCCTAGGAAATGGCAGGGAGTTGCAATAGAGAGGAAAAGAGCTTGATGGGGTGGAGGAAGTCTTCCTAATGGTAATAATGGCAACTTCCAACAACTGAGACTTCTGATTAATCAATTTTTTTAAATAGTAAGAAATACATTCTTGAGGGTTTTTCTTTTCAAGATTTTATTTATTTGAGAGTGAGAGAGAGAGCAAACAAGTGGAGAGGGTTAGGGGGAGCAGAGGAGAGGGAGAAACATACTCACCACTGAGCGGGGAGCCTAACATGGGACTCAATTCAAGGACCTCAAGATCATGACCTGGGATGAAGGCAGATGCTTAACAAACTGGAGCCACCCAGCCATCACTATCTTTGAGTTTTACTTAAAATGCTCCTTATCTAGGGCACCTGGGTAGTCCAGTCAGTTGAGTGGCTGACTCTTGATTTCAATTCAAGTTATGATCTCAGGGTTGTGGAATCAAGCCCTGCAGTTGGCTCTGATCTCAATGGAGAGTCTGCTTGAGATTTGCTCTCTAAAAATAAATAAATCTTTTTTAAAAATGCTTCTTATTTCTAATACCATCTAGATATTAAATAGATAATTAGGAATTTTTGATAGCACTTAAATTATAAATTTTAAAATATTCCTTCTAAATGACCACACAAATACATTTTTTCCCCAAGCTAAAACAGATATTCCCATGCTTGAAATGTTGTTTCTAATTTCTAATTTATTTTTACTGGCTAATTTGCAAAATGAAATTGTTTGGATGACTGGTTTGCAGTAAACATGGTATACTGAATTGGTTTCTAAATTTAGAGGAAGTTGAGTCTCCTCTTATAATAATCAAGAAATAACAGAAGTATTAATGATAATGTACCTTCAATAATTAAAAAGTCAAATTCTGAAATAACAAGGAGAAATGAACTTTAGCAGGTAGTAGCAACATAAATTATAATTCTTGCAAATGGTTACTTTGAGCTCTTTTCGTGGGAAAACACAATCTCCAATATGCAATTTACTAAATGATAAAGCATGTATCATATGTGTCATAATTGTGTTTCATAGTCTTGTTGAATTCAGTACTTTTAGACATAACAAAGAAATGGGAAATAGTGCATGAAATTCTGAGAGTCATAAAAGACAAAGTTGTTTTAATGAATGCTTTGATTTCTATGTCTGATATTTTATAGAAAGTAGTAATTGTTGTCCATATAAATGTTTTCAAAGAAAAATCTTGTTTACATATAAAGGATTTGCAGATGAACTCTAGATTTTAAATACAGTAGACTCCATGTCCTTTCTTGGAGGTTTCTGAGGACTGATTTTTGGTAATATCTCTTTGGCATAAAATGTTTTGTGAAGTCCAGCTTCTCGAAGCGCTAATTCAAAACGTAGTCTAGGGTCAGAAATTATCTGTAGAAATAAAATACATTTAAATAAATAGCAATTCATTGGCCTAGGTTACATTTTTCATTTAGTTTCATGTTTCCTCAAGCTATTTAACTTGTTTTTTTCTGGGTAGATGACTATAAACCTGGTAAATACAGTGACTATATTCTGTTGGGGTTTATTTGTTTGTGTAACTGGAAATGTCCAGGGGCACCTGGGTGGCTCCATTGGTTAAATGACCAACTCTTGATTTTGGCTCAGGTCATGATTTCACGGTCTTGGGATAGAGCCCCAAGTTGGGCTCCACACTCAGCCAGGAAGTCTGCTTGTTGATTTTCTCTCTCCCTCTACTTCTGCCCATCTCCCTGCTTGGGCTCACTCATGCTTTCTCTCTCAAATAAATAAATAAATCTTAAAAAAAAAAAAAAGAAAGAAAATGTTCAAACCTTCTTGACATTATCATTTTCCAGTGTATCTGTGGTTTCCAATGTAAGGTATAGGGAATATCATACTAGATTAATTAAAATATAACACACTGAAATGATTAAAAGATAGGGTGAAAAAGCTTACTTTCAGTACTATTCATTGACTTATTATTGATTGCTAGAATTAGAAAATACAGACAAGCACCATTTAAAAAATCTAACCTACCGCCTTGTACATTGGTATTTAAACATCAATTTCTCCATCATTCAGCAATATGTAAATTATGTTTAAACACATGGCCCCTACTTTAAAAACAACAACAACAATAAAAATCAATCAAACTCTCCTTCCAAGGCTGGATTTCTATTTCAAGCAGGATTAGAAAAAGTTTCCACCCATGTGATTGATTCTAAGTGAGAACTGAAATATGAGTAGCTCGATTTCTATTTTCACTTATAGCTGATTGGGCCTTTTTCCTCTTCCCCTTCTTTTATGAATATTAAATGTCAACAGACACCATTTGCTATGATAAGGTAGTCACATGTGGATTTTAGCTAGTGAGGCATTTTACATGGACTTGAAGTCTCCTAGAGGATAGGATAATAAGCTATTAAAAGGAGCCGCTCCTTTAAGAAGCTCTTAAGCTAATAGGGATAATAAGAATATATACAGATAACTAAGCTCCTAGCACGTGTCACTGATGTTGCAAGAATAGTAGAACACAGAGGTACATCTCCCCATGCAGGTGAGACTAGGATGACCTCAGGTAAGCAGCAGCACTTGAGCCAATGTAATGTCCACCCTATTTTTCTACAAAGCAGAGTGGGGAGGAAAAGAGATTCATCAGGGAAGGAAGGCACATGCAAATTAAGAGGTGAAATAGGTCAGTTTGTGACCAGGGCTATTTGGGTAGAACAATGGAGTAGCAGACTACTACAGTAAGTAGTAAAGAAAAGAAGTAAACAAATGCCTAACCTTGGCTGGTAGCAAGGAAGAGAGAACTGTTAAAAACACCATGAAGGGAAGAGTCAAGAGACTCTGGCAACTGAAGAGGTACAAAAATGAGAGGCAATGAAGCATACAAGTCAAAAATACAAAGATTTGTGTCTGAGAAGCAACGTAGTTGATCCTTAGACCTAGTTTCACTTCTTCTGGATATAGTCTCCCTAGTCCCCCTCATCCACTTCGAAGGATTCATGCTCCACCTGTATGCTCACTAATTATTTCCTGGATTCTCAGCTTCTGGTTTGTGAGGTTTAAAATGTCTCATTACCCTATTTTTAAAACAGATAAAGTGAAATGGAGCTCTCTCTTGAAAGCTGACCTCCATTTCCCCAATTCACCTCCCCAGAAGCAGCCAATCAATTTCTTGTAAATGTGTTCTAGACATCTTCACCTAAACATGACAGGAACAAAACAAATTCTTTCTTCCTAAGTCTGTTTTCACTTCTGTATTCTTATATGGTTAATGGCAGCCACAGCTAATGATTATGATTCACTGAATGACTTCTAGGTGCCCGGCAATATCCTAGGCAATCGACATTTATTATCCTAATCCTCATAAGAACCTTACAAATTATTATTTTGCAGATGAAGTAAACAAGACATAAAGATGTTAATAGCTTACTCAAGTTCACACAGCCAGTAAATAGTGGATGTGGATGTGGATTTGAATCCAAAATGCAGGCTCTCCTCAGTATCACTCGCTGCCTAGCTTGGAATCGTTACTCCCTCTTCTCAGACAGAGCCATTCATGCCCCTCCCTCCCATGTTTATGAGGGCTCTGCCATCTGTAAAGGATATGACCCCCAAACCCCCCAATTTTCTATCCAGGACACGTTGCAAAAACATATCTAATTATATAATTCACCTGCTTCTCTTAGCAAGCAAGAGCTACTATACTTTTCCATCTGACCCTAACCTACGTTTCCAATCTCATCTCCCAGCACCTACCCTTGCCACTTACGTTTTACACCGAAGACACACCAGTAAGGGCCCCTTTCTACCCTCTTCTGCTTGGCAAAGCCTTTTATTGCCTAGCCCAGGTACCTGAAAGTTTTCCTGTTTATGACCAATTCTTTGCTAACCCCAGCTGCCCTCCCTGCTTTGGCTTCTGGAGACACACTTACATTCTTATAATGAATCCCTCTCCTTTTACCCCACTTCTTCTCCCAACTTATTTTTGTTTGCTTTTAGTTTAAATCACCTGGAATAAATTTTGTTATTGCTGCTCAGAATCCTTGACTAAGATGTAGCTTCGTTTTTTCTTTGACGCTTTGACTTTCCGAGTCAGGGTTTCCATGGGTTCCCTTCTCCTCATGGCTGCAGGACCTCTGCTACAGAGGTAGTCTCACTCTGGGAGCATTATTGCCACCCAGGCTACTGTCCCTCCCAACCCAGCTGCCCTGCTTACTTCCTCCAAGAGAACAAGTGTTGTTTAGGATGTAGCCCTGGACACTCCACGGTACCAGATACAGTATATGTTCTACAAATATTTTTCAATTAGTAAATGAATTGCTCACAAAGAGGCACACTTGATTCATTTGTCGGTGGGTGAATGAAATTTCTTATTTTTTAAATAATTAAATATTGAGCCTCTCTCCTTAGATTTGTAAAATTAATTCACCTGTCCTCCCTCCTGTCTTCCATCCATCCATCCAAAAAAGACTTTTTAAGATCCCTTCTCAGTAACAGACTAAAAGGAGTCAGAAGTTTCTGGAATTGGTTATATAACACCTTAATACTTTTCCGCTGAAAATGTTTTATTATTAGCTCTGATGTATTCATTTTAATTTCTGAAAGCTTCCCTCTGATTTGTCTTATCGGTATCATCAGTTGTTGCTTTAATAGGACTTAGATTATGAATTTAAACAAATTCCAAATGACAGAGAAGCATTTAAACAAAATACAATAGTAACATATCTTTAAAGTTTATAAGTTTTAAAAATAATTTTTAACATAAAAATGTAAATTTAAAAAATAATTTTCAGTGAAAGATTCATAATATGTTCAGATAAACTATTCCAGGTCACCTATCAACTATTTTATAACATTAAGAATTGGGCAGTAATTGTGTGCTATCGTTTAGCAGTAAAAATTATGCTAATCCATGTGGCATTCAAATGTAAATACTAAAAGAATCTAAAACCCAAAACACACACTTCCATAAATTTTATCATCATGGTTTTTGCATCAATCATGCTAATTCCCATAATTACCTGGTATTCGTTGTATGTATTTAATGTAAAGAGTGGCTTTTGAAGAATAAATTCTTCTTCAATTCCAGTACCCATCCTTGCTTTTGATGCCATTGTATCTGACATCATTCTAACAGGATCAAACTGAGCGACAATAGCAACCTGAAAGAAGAAAAAACACAGTGACTTGGATTAAGATACAAGGTAACAACTTCTGGAGAACACTATTAATGTTTAATGTCTAATAAAATTTCCAAACTTTAATGAAGATAAAACCTAAGAAGGAAGGGCAGACAAAATATTAAAGCAGGCCAGTTCTAGATATATCTACAAAGGAGTTAACGGTTTAAAAACAAAACATTTTCAAAGGCCATGATATATACTGTTTGCTCCTGGTTGAATAATTACAGTTATGATTAAATTTAGATAAAAATTCATCTTTCTGGTATTAAGTCATAGGAAATCGGATGTGGAAAACCTACATACTGAACTACCTTAAAAGGAACCAAAAGTAAAAAAAAAAAAAGGGGGGGCACCTGGGTGGCTCAGTTGGTTGGGCGACTGCCTTCGGCTCAGGTCATGATCCCGGGGACCCGGGATCAAGCCCCACATCGGGCTGCCCGCTCGGCAGGAAGCCTGCTTCTCCCTCTCTCACTCCCCTTACTTGTGTTCCCTCTCTCGCTGTGTTTCTCTCTATCAAATAAATAAATAAAATCTTTAAAAAAATTAATTTTTAACCACTAGCAACATATACCATGGTAAAAACCCCACGATGTTTCTAGGAAGTTTAATCTGATCAAGCCCAATCTAGAGCATATTACTAATGGGTTAAGTTTAGTTGTGTTGGCATTATTGGGCAAGATGGGCGAATCTCATTGTGGTAAGCAACTAGATTTCCAGGGCTTGTTGTAAACCATTGTTTTCCCTTCTATTGAAAACCTGTAAAGTCATTTTAATCTAAATGTCCTTGTCCTTTATGATAATTGAAATCATTCAAACCTGTATCCTAATGAAAAGAAGCCACTAATTTTGTAAATTATATGTACCATTAGTAACACCTGCTGGTTAATTCCTAAAGTCAAGAATTAGCATTAAGAAAACGGGCATTTTTAATGCCACCTAGAAACTGTAATGACATAACAGAGAGTTGAATGTACTTTAACTATTATAGGTTTCCTAGCAAAATGTCTTTTTTTTTTCTTCAAAATGTCTTATACTATAGTTCTAAACACTGATTACAGGTAATGGGTACAGATAATTTGTCTTTCAAAGAGTTCACAAATAGGAAGAATTCTAATCATATGGACTCTGTAGTTATATTTTTTTAAGATTTTATTTATTTATTTGACAGAAACATAGCAAGAGAGGGAACACAAGCAGGGGGAGTGAGAGAGGGAGAAGCAGGCTTCCCGCCGAGCGGGGAGCCCGATGTGGGGCTGGATCCCGGGTCTCGCGGAAGACAGTCGCTTAACCAACTGAGCCACTCAAGCGCCCCTGGACTCCGTAGTTATTAAAGTTATATTACAAACAAGAATGTGTTTAGAAATAGTGACATTAAAGTTTTGTCCCCAGGAATGTAATTATTTGCTAACGATTGAGTAATTTAACTTTTATTGAATCTCGGATGACAGAACTTACATTCCTATGCTGAGTTTATTTCTGTCATCTATTTTATCAAAGAAGATGATATAACAGCTATTTGCATTAACATGTCTTCTAAACTATGCCATTTAACTAGACCCCCTCCGTTTGAATCCAGTCTGACAGTTACTAGCCTTTGGGGAACCCCCATGCCTCCTCAGTTTCTGCTTCTGTAAGACAGGCATATTGCTATAAAATAGAAATAATACATACATCATGGGGTTGCTGTAGAGATTAAATGGGATAAAAACTAAAATTTAGAAGAGGGCTTTATATTTAGGATTATTTTTAAAATATGAACACACATTACTGCAAACCTATGAGGCAGGTACTGTTATTAGTCACTTCTTTCAGAGGAGGAAATGAAGCTTAGGGAAGTTAAGTAAAAGATCTAAATTTCCTCTGCCAATAAGGAGCAAACCAGGTTGTACCAGGTTTGAAGGACACTGGAGGCCAAGTTCTTAGTCAAGATTCCATGTTGCCTCCACCAACATGGAAGGGAAATGAGATAGTCATTTCCTTTCAGCCATTGAAATGATGTCAATGGACTTTGGAGCTTATGATTTCAGCTAATTACTTTTAGATCAAAACCTCTGAAAAATTTCCAAGTAAAATTATTTTATCACATTTCTCAAATTCTTAAATTCCTGCTTTTGCCATCTGTTGTCTTCTTTAAAAACTTGTGCCTACTTTTATTAGGCAAAGCAACGGGAGGCTTTAATTAGCTCACAAAAATGTTTTAAGAAGTGGTTTTTCACATGTTTGCTCACTGGAGGGTATTTCCAAAGGGAGGTTCCTACCCCAAAGATTACCTTGCTCTAGCTCCCCCAGGTTTTTTGAAAGCATGAAATCCTGGTAGATGTAGAGTTTCACTCCTGTAAATGGACACTCTTCAGCTAAGAAACTAGAGGTAATGCCTTGAAATCCTGGGAGAGCTTTTTGAAAGGTGCTAAAAAAGTTATTTTAGGGGCGCCTGGGTGGCTCAGTTGGTTAAGCGACAGCCTCCAGCTCAGGTCATGATTCTGGAGACCCGGGATCGAGTCCCACATCGGGCTCCCTGCTGGGCGAGAAGCCTGCTTCTCCCTCTCTCACTCCCTCCCCCTGCTTGTGTTCCCTCTCTCGTTGTGTTTCTCTCTGTCAAATAAATAAATAAAATCTTTTTTTTTAAGTTATTTTAATATACTAAGAAATTGGAAAATGTTCAACATAAATCTAATTGTTCCCAGGAATGAAGATCAGTGTCCCAATTTGGAAAAGCTACATTTCATATCACAGAGTTTGTGATCTAAGCCTACTAATAATGTTATGAAGGACACGTAGAAACCACCCACAAAAATTTGCAAATTAAAAACACCTGTTTTCTAAGGGCTTCTAGCCGCCTCTCTCTCTCTTCTTCTTTATGAGCGTCTTGAAGGGCCATTTCTTTTTTCTCCATCAAACGTTTTTCCAGTAATTCTTGTCTATATTTAACCCTTTAAAAACAATGCACAAGGACATTGAGGACATCATAATAATTATGGAAATTATGTGGACAGAAGCATAGAGGCAGGAGACATGTCAGAGGTGACATCATGGTCATAATTTGTTTTTACTTGCTTTTGGTTGATTTCTTACAGCCACACAATAAAATACACTGGCATAAAATGCAAGCTACAACAATTCTAAGAACCAGAGAACTGCAGATCAGGGGCCAGGAAAACGGAGGGTAAAATCCAATCCATCTCTTTCTTCACTGAAATCATTGTGTTGACTCTCAGAGTGTCGCCTGCCACAGCTGTAGCTAGTACGACCCAAGAGATGACAGCCTCACGCCTGAGTGATTATTCCTGCAGTTTTCTGAAGTTTTACCACAATTTGAGATGTTAAAAGGCTATGTTACTAGTTAAACACACATACTTTTAGAAAGAATAGAAAATAAAATGCTATAATAATATGCCAAATTACTGAAACTTAAACCAAACTTTATCTATATTGTCACTCATTTTGTCAAGAATGCCCTTTCTGGATGTGTGTGTGTGTGTGTGTGTGTGTGTGTGTGTGTGTGTGTGTAGTTTAAAAATTGCACTTTGACTGTAGATGGCAGCAAAAACATGATTTTCCCTTCACATTATGTTTCTATTCTCCTTCAAATCAGCAGACACTAACCCAGAGAACATTTCAATACCTCCAAGCTTATTTGACCCTCCTTTGCTGCCTTTTTTAGACAGCCTCCCTTCCCATCTTCTTGCCCAAGCCACTCTTCTATTGAATTACAGGGATGAGATTTGTCTTTTCTAAAAAAGTAGACACTCAGGTTCTCAAGGGAGTATGGGGCCATTGCCTCTGTCTTCCATTATTGATGGTTTAGATTTAACTTTAAGACATCAGTCACAAATGTGCTTTGCCCTTAGTTGATATACTTGCATTTTCCATAGATGAACCTCACTAGACCTATTTAATTCTGGATCTTGAGGTTTACTGCAGAAACTGTTCACTATGCATCAGCTCTGTTGCTAAGCGCTCTATGTGCTTTAGCTCATTTAGACTTTACCACAACCTGATGTTGGGGTACCAGTGCTGGTCTCATTTGAAAGACAAAGAAATGGAGGCATAGACTGGTGATGTAACTTGCCCGTGTTCTCACACCCACCAAGCGGCAGAGCCAGAGATCCAACCCAGGCAGACTAGCCCCAGATCTCCCACCGACCCTGCCTATCCCACGCCCCCGCTACTAGGCACTATGCTCTTCTCTCTTCTCCTCTTGATTGCTCCACTCCCCTCACTGATATGAATATCCACTATGTGCTTCCCCTGTGCTAGATATTATAAGCACATTGAGAAAAATATAGCCCTTAGAAGTTTGTAGTTTAATATAGAGAAAAAAAGACAAGCTTAAGAACTAGTCAAGGTAAAGAGTGCCTTCAGAGAGGTATAAAAAGGGTCCATGGTGGGGGGCAGTGCTCAGTCATTAAGCATCTGCCTTTGGCTCAGGTCATGACCCTGGAGTCCCAAGATCGAGCCCCACATGGGGAATCCCTGCTCAGCAGGAAGCCTGCTCTCCCATTCCATCCCTCTGCTTCTGTTCTTTCTCTAGCTATGTTTCTCTCTGTCAAATAAATAAATAAAATCTTCCAAAAAAGGGTGGGGTTTACAGGGTTGTGGGAAAGACTGAGAGGCTTCAGCAAGAGCTTTAGGGAAGAGGCAGCATCTGAGCTGAGTCTCAAGGATTAGCATTTGGAGAGATATTACAGTGGAGGGGAGGCTGGCCTTCCTAGCAGACAGAGCCAGGACAAGGGTGAGTCAAGAAAGGCACTCACACTCAGGCCCATGCAAACATAGGGTGGGTTGGCATCTGAGAGTAGGCAACTTTTAAGTTTTGCCTTCCGGGCACCTTGCTTGCCTTACTGGTCACAGTCCTTAGAGAGGAAGAGTCCAAGGTGTCTAAAACAGAGTAGGCATTTGAAGTTGTATCATTTGAGCAGAGTGAGCGAATGAAAGAAGCCCAGGAAAGAGCCTGGCAGTCATTTGGTTCCTACAGGAAGATTTGCTCCTGGGGAGGAAAAAGTCTTTAAAACCAGGCTGCTCCAGAGGCTGACATTAAAGCAGCAGCAGCATAGGGGAGAAGAGGAGGGAAGCATGCAGTAGACCCTTGCAGAGTATAAAACCCACAATGGGATTCAGAATGCAGATCCTAAACTCCTCTGACCTCTGACGGCCGTGGCTGTCCTCCCTCTCATTTCCCATATCAGGAGTCAGTGGTCAGATTCACAGACTAAAGAAGCCACGAACCAGATTGCTCCCTTTCTCCAAGGCCTCCATGTCATGGGAAGCTCTTGCTCACTCTCTCCATTTTCACTAATGGCATGATACAACCTCCCTAATGAGGTTCTACTCAATTTAGGTACTGAGTACAAGCTAAGTGAACTACTGCAAAGGTTCAATTAAAAGATACCCTGGGATTCGATAATTACCATATGCTAATCCTCAGAACCTTTGAAAAGTTTCTCTTCCTTTGGGATATATAGGTTGCTTTGTCTGCAACAAAGTTTTGTCTGCTGTGAAAAAGTAGTAGTTGTTCCAGTTAGGGGAATCTGACTAGTGAGGAACAAGTTGCAAACAAGAGTCAGGCATTTGAACCTGCGTCTGAAGAAGCCTGGTTCACAGTTTACTCTGAGGCTCACCTGCTCATTCAACAAATGTTTTCTGAGCACCTGTTCTCCATCAACCACTGTGCCAGGCACTGGAGATAAAATTTCAACATGGGAGGCATGCTTCTGTCCTCATAGAACTGACAATCTCAGGAGGGATACAAAGACCCAGGCAATTTTGAAAGAGGGAGGACCCCAGCTCTGAAGAGTCCATATGATGTAGGCCTTGGGAGAGGCACCTTTGCAAACTTGGGGCATGCAAGGGAGCAGCCAAGAGGAAGTGCTCTGAATTTCAGACCTGAAAAAGGAGCAGAGAGGGAGAGAATAGAAAGAATGTTCCAGGGAGAGAAAAATAACATATGAAGACCCAAAGCTTGGGATGACCAAAAATGAATGATGCAAAGTGAGGAGTGCCAAGAGCCGAGGCTGGAGAGGTCCTAGAGGCCAGACAGGGGCTTTAAAAGCATGAGGGCCTTGATCAGAAAACCCCTCCTGTAATAGGGACATAGACTGTAAAGAATCAAGACCAGAGTGGGGTATCCACAGACAAGTTGATGGTTATCTAATCTAGGGAACTGGTAGGAGGTAGATATTGAGGAGACACGGAAGGAGAAGACATAGATTTAAAATTTACATAGGAAGTAGAATTGGAATATTTATTTTATGGGAAAGCAGAGAGAGAGAGGAAGGAGTTAATATTTCTTTCTTGCACAATGAGTGACAGTGTCTCTCACTAGGAACTTAGAAAAAAAACAGGGAAAAAGGGGAAAATAGGTTCAGTTTGAACATAAACCAGCCTTCACAGATCAGGGTTGAAGGCAGAGCTGGGGGATCTTTATCAACAACATGGAATCAAAGGAGCAGATGGAATCAATCAGGAAGGGAGTGTGGGGCAATAAGAAAAGTAGGTCTAGGAGTGATTGCCAAGGAAACATTTAGAAAAGGGACAGAAGAGGAAACTATCTAAGAGACTGAGGAGAAATGGTGTCAAAGCAGCAAAGAAAAATGGCATTAACACTGTCAAATGATACAGCAAGATCTGATGTAACACCAAATGGTCGCTGGACTAAATAGAAGGGAGTCCTTGGTGATCTTGGCAAGAGAAGTCAAAAGAGAGAGGGCTGAAGAACCGGTGGGGCCCACGAGGTGGAGGTGGGCGAGGGAGTGGAGACAACCCATTCAGCAAGACCGGTGCCACCCTGGGAAGGAGAGAGACCAGGGCAGGGGGGGCACTGCGGGGAGCACAGAGCCCATCACACTTGTGCTGGCTCCAAAGTGATGATAAGATTACTCTGGCCACGTTGAGAATTTGCCACGGAAAACTTACACAAGCAGGCCACACACTCAAATTATTCATTTATACAGATGCTATGGTTTAAACTCAGATAATAATTCCCTTTAAAAGGGAAAAGGGTGCCTCTTTCTTCTCCTAGTCTGGATAGAAACTTTTCTTTGCCTAGAGAGAAGTGATGCGGAAAAACTCCTGGGAGAAAGCCAAATACTCACATATTCATGGAGAAAGAAAATAGCAACACGGTAAAGTCAATCATTTGGAAAATTTTCCACATAAATACCTTTAGCTATTTGAGGTAGCAGATTTTCTCCAAATTAAACTGTTGCTATGAAAGTCAATGTCAGGAAGTGGCCAAATTCAATAGTCTTTAAGTTGTGCACAGAATTCCCAAACAGAAGTCCTGAGTCCATCTCCCAGTCTATTTTATGCTCTCTGAGTCTACAGAGGTTAGAAGTGTTGCAAAATGGGCATTTTCAACTTCTGGTGGGGGAGGGGAGGCATCATATTGTTCAAAAGCAACAGCTGCTACAGAATCAGGCCCGGCATTAACAATAATCTGGGAAGGATTTTGTTTAAGCCTCCAGACCTAAAAAGCTGAAGGACAGGAAGCTTTCATGTAGAAATGGGGAGTTGTTGTAGGTTTAGGAGACTGTGTGTGTGAGTATTGCACTCGAAGAGATGAATGGACAAATGCAAATAGCTTGGAAATACCTTGAACTTTAGTAAAAGCATCCTTTTACTTCAGTAAAACTTCAGTGAAAACTGGGTAAAATATTAAGTGCTAAACCTTGATGCCCCACTGTCTGGAGCCACAGGTGATTTCAGTCTAAACAAACCTACAGCGACCAAGGGGGTTGGTAGCTGATAGTGGCAGGATCTATGATCTAAAAATGAAAATATAGAAAGGGAAATTAGGGAATTGATTCCATTTACTATAGCACCAAAAACCATAGGATCTACAATTTAAAAGAAAAATGCTTGACTTTAAATAAAACAACATGCAGACATGTCTTAATCAGGGTACTGCAACCAGTACTGAACTCCCCTGAAAATTTTTCAGGGAAGTAATTTGCCCTATGGAATTAAGGGCAGTTTCTACACAAACTTGCTACTTTGTGTCGAGGTCATGTGGCTCACTCTTTAAATGGACACCTGCCAGAGGTGCTACTCCCAGAGGCATTGGAGCAGCAGCGTGCTGAACCTCTTCCTACCTGTTGGGAAATCCATTTTTGGCTCAGACCCACTCAGAAAGTCATTCTGCCCACCAAGTGGAGAGAAACCCCTCTATTAACTATAGGGTACCCCAACAGGGAAGAATCCAGGAATCAAAACACAGGCAGGCCAGGTGGCATTCATCTGTCAAGAGGTGGATGGTAGTGGGGGGTGGTGAGGGAGGGCAATGAGACCACTCGGTGGGGATTCTGGCTAAGGACATAAGCAGAGGCCAGTTTCTGCGAATAGAATGTGAACCCTGATACGAGGCAGTGGCATCCTGGTACAGAGAGGTGTGGGGCAAGAACAAAGAGGATTCATAGAGTATCCACAGACACAAGAGATGATCCCATGCCAGCCCCAAACAGAGACTATTCTTCCAGCTCAGAGCACTTACTGGTTCCTTTGTGAGGGGTAAAGACAAGTTCTTATTGGAACCGTATTCTTTGATTGATTCAGTTACTCAACATATGGTTGAGTACCTACTATGTGCCAAATGCTGTCCTCAGAGTGTAGGATACAATAGGGAAAAAAATTAAAACTCGGCCAAAAAGATCCCCACCCTCTTAAGTCTTACAGTATTTGCGTTTTTTTTTAACAAGGAGACCTAAATTAACATTCTAATAAAATACATAAGATTTTTTTTTTTAAGATTTTATTTATTTGACAGCGAGAAACACAGCCAGAGAGGGAACACAAGCAGGGGGAGTGAGAGAGGGAGAAGCAGGCTTCCTGCCAAGCAGGGAGCCCGATGTGGGACTCGATCCAGGGTCTCCGGGATCATGACCTGAGCCGAAGGCAGTCGCCCAACCAACTGAGCCACCCAGGCGCCCCAAAATGCATAAGATCATTCTTAATAAATTATCACAAAGCCTTAAATTAGCCCCTTCTCATATTGCTATAGAGTAATGGTCTTCAACTATGGCAGTCATTAGAATCACTGAAACTGACAGAAAGTGCTGATGCCCAGTCCCACGTGAAACTAACTACATCAGAATCTGGTGTTGTGTTGGTGGGACTCAAGCATTGGTATTTTTAAGATATTCCCCCCAGATGATTCTCATGTGCAGCCAGTCCTGAGAAAATCAACTGGCCCATTTGTTCCCTAACTTGAGCTAACATCAGAATCATTTGGAGGGCTTCTTAAAGCCCAGACCTCTTGACCACCTCCAGAGTTTCTGATTCAGTAATCATGATGTGGGGTCTGAAATTTTACGTTTATAAGAGACATTTCCAGGTGACACTGATTCTGGTGGCCTGAGGACTACATTTTGAGAATTAGGGTATAAATATTCAGATTAGAGGTATTCTGCCTAACAATTGTTATCAAGAGCAAACCAGGTACAGATCACCACCCACACAGGGCTGATTTCTGTTTGCATGTGCCCAGCAGCACAGTCATAAACCTCAGGGGCTAATCCAAACCAGAAACTCCGGCTTTGGTGCTACTGACTTTCAAGAGCAGAATCCTTCAACCTCTCCTCCCCCTCCATGACCCTAACACACACAGATGACAGGTTCCCCCAACCACAGTGGCCCTCCCAGTCTTTGGTCAGTGTCCGTGATGAGCAGTTGCAGGAACGGCTGCTACTGAACCAATTCCTTTCTCTCCAATGGACAAAGCACTGGTGTATCCTGACGATAGTTGAAAACATCAGGCTACTGGAGATACTTAAAGAACATACTCGGTAAAATCAAAGAAGGAAGAAATAACTTGAAAGTGTTTGAGCTTTAAAAAGGAGGTATGAGCCACTTCCTTTGGGAATAACTCTTATAGCTCCAAGGGGTAGATGTATTTTATACTGGAAGTGAAAACCCACAAAAGAGAGTGAAGTATGTTTTCCTGTTCATGGGGATTGATTTCAACCTAGCTTTCTGACTTCACTTGAGGTAGAAGTACGGACTTAACAAAGAGCTTTGAAACAAGGACTTAAGCCTGGGAATCCAGAGTTGAATACAGGATAAGATGTAGGGAGAGGGTTACGGAAAGAATGTTGCAAATATCATATTAGCTCTTTCCCCATAGTACTGCAGAAAGACATTTCTTTTTCTTTTAAAGATTTTATTTATTCAACACAGAGAGAACAAGCAGGGGGAGTGGCAGGCAGAGGGAAAACGAGAAGCAGGCTCCCCATAGAGTAGGGGGAACCTGACCAGGAACTTGATCCTATAACCCCAGGATCATGACCTGAGCCAAAGGCAGTTGCTTAAACAACTGAACCACCCAAACGCCCCAGAAAGATATTTCTACCACAATTTATTTACCCTCCTCTTGTTGACCCTTTCCTAACCCTTCTAAATTTCGGTAACCCTTTTTATGCCCTTAAAATTTGCCTAGAATACTGCTTTCTAATAGCATTTCAAGAGGTGCACCTTCTAGAAGAACTAAAAACAAGAATAAAAGTCTGCCTTTTTTATGATCAGCCACTACCAAGTCTAAACAAAGTTAGTGATGAAATATTCCATTCAATGGAGCATATAATCCCATCACACTTCACTCTTGGTTGCTCCTTTTAATAGTTTTTTTTTTTTTTTTAATTGGAAACCAGTGCTTCCCAGGTGACACGACTCTCATCACTTCCCTTTGAAATTGTGGGAGGAGAAGGCTCACATTTTCCTGGCTTTCTAACACCAATTCTAGAAAAGCTTTATCCACTGACATTGGGGTTATACCATCCTCTTTCTGATAGGGTTCTTGGAATCAACTACTAGTTGCCCAGGTCACTGCCCAACATTTACTAAGGGTTATTCAAAACTCCACCCTTCCAGTTCCTTGAGCCTGATCAGCATTCACTTCTCCCCTGTTTCAACAGCTCATTCTTTTGACCAAACTTGGAGCTTGATATCGAACTGTTTTCTGCCCAAATCTTAAAGATTTTTTAAATTTGTTTGATAGAGACAGACACAGCAAGAGAGGAAACACAGGCAAGGGGAGTGTGAGAGGAAGAAGGAGACTTCTCACTAGCAGGGAGTCCCATGTGGGAATTGATCCCAGGACTCTGGGATCATGACCTGAGCCAAAGGCAGGTGCTTAACGACTAAGCCACCCAGGTACCACAAGATTTTTTTTTAATTTGAGATAGAGCACAAGTAGGCAGCACAGCAAGCAGGGGGAGAGAGAGCGAGTAAGAAAGAGAGAGAGAGAGAGAGAGAGAGAGAGAGAGAGAGAGAGAGAGAGAAGCAGGCTCTCCGCTGGGCAGGGAGCCTGATGTGAGTCTCCATCTCAGGACCCCAGGATCATGACCTCAGCCAAAGGCAGTCACCTAACCAACTGTTCCACCCAGGAGCCCCTCCTGCCAAATTTTAAACAGGAATTCTGTTCTGACTCTGATGTCTAGGGTCACCACATTGATTGATAGAGACTGCACAACTCTTAGGAGTGGATTGCCTGCTAATTGCCTATGTCTCCTATGTTCTCATCATTTACCCTTACTCAACTGGCTACTTTAGCCAATCAGGCTCTCCATTTTTCAATAATCTACTTAAACTGTGTTCTATGTGCCAGACACTGGGCTAGATCTTCCCTCATGAAATTTACTGTTCTATTTCTTCCCTCTGCCCCCAGGTTATGAGACACAGTCAGATTTTATTTACTTCATTCTCTTTCCAGCTGTCGATCCTTGGGTCCACGTTTGTAAGGGTATTATCACTAGTATCCTCTAATTGTCTTCTTTTCTTTCTCCATATGCCCTGCCAATTCCCAACCCCAGTTCTTTGCTGAATTTATTATATATTTATGAGGTTGAACTTTACCTGAACACTCCACACTCTTCCAGATCAATTGTATTTACACCAGCTGTTTAACATTCTCCCTCTTAGCAGAGAACCTCCCTTCCTACTTTACTGGAAAGGCCATAAGCATTCATTTCCCCAAAATGCTTTGCCCACTTCCAATTTTGTTGAGACTCATTCTTGTTTGTCCTTTGCTTCTTAAACCTGGGCTTCTATCCCATAAGCCTAGTTGTTTCTAGGACCTTGCTCCAGAAATGAATTTCTTCCTTTCCCATTTCTTCAGTCTCTTTCTCAATCCCCGGTCATGGATCTTTTCCCTCTCTATAGGAACACTTCTTCAAATGGGGGAAAATATGTTTCCCAACTCTGAATCTCTTTTCAACTGCCATCCTCTTTTTCATTTTCCTGTCCCTGCAAACATTTTTTAAAACAAAAAGCCATACTTTCTGTCACCAGTTCTCAACTTCTCATTTAACCCAAAACTCATGCATTCTTCACTCCTTGGAAACCATTCTCCCCAGTATCACCAGGGACTCCAAATTGTAAATCTAGCTTCTTTTAGCGCTCCTCCGACTTAGCCTGTCCACAGTGCCTGCTACTAATGACCCCCTCATGAAATGCACATCTTATCCCTCTGCTTTTTCCTCCCCTCTCTTTTATAGGCTCCTCTTACCTGTCCTCCCAAGGTTCCAATATGAAAAATCTTCTCAATTTAAAAACCTCTTCTGGGAGATCTGACTCCTGCTACAATCCAGGCATCAGTATCTGTAGCCTCCACCCCCTTCAAACCCCTAAATACTCAGATCTTTTATTTTTTCTTTATGTAATATCAAAATTAGTTTCAGACAAATTCCTCAAGACGTAACTACCTCATATTGATAGTTAAATGCAGAGCATCTGTTCTAATGGACATCTGAGCTTGGCATAGTTTTCACACACACACACACACACACACACACACACACACACACACATCTTGGAAATAAACCTAATGACACATGCCTATGAGAAGTCTGGAATGCCTCTCTACAACCTCTTAGAGTTGAGAGGGCTAAGATTCCACCTAGGCTGCTGCTTTTTTTTTTTTTCTTTTTCTTTTATGATCTTATTTTTCTACTTGACAGAAGGAGAGCACAAACAGGGGGAGAGAGAGAAGCAGGCTCCCCACTGAGCATGGAGCCCAATATGGGCCTTGATTCCAGGACCCTGAGATCATGACCTAAGCTGAAGGCAGATGCTCAACCAACTAAGGCACCCAGGCACCCCTCTACCTAGTCTGTTATTTTAGGTTTGCTCTAATCCAAAGGCAGAGAACTAAGTTCCTATTGCTTAATACCTTATAATATGGCAGCAACAATTTTAATCTGAAATATCTATAGCAGGGTTAATCATTTCAACTACTTAAAAATCATAGAACACATAACTTCAAACAATACAACTTCCTGGAGCCAAGAAAATCTTTTATATAATTCAACTTGTCTCGGGTCACAATATTTGGGATTATTAGCTATAAACCATTTTATAAATTAGAACAGGTATTCCAAAGATAATGATTGTAATATTAGAAAAGTTGATTTTTTTTTATTTTATCCTGATTTTGGCAGTAATTGGATACTAGGGCTAACTGCCTATTATGGCCAAATCTAGATTTTAATGATTATACCACATTGTGCTAGACATCTGTCTGGGTTTTTTTTATTCTCTAACACTAACCTAGTAACATCAATCCCTTTCAAACAACCTTTCCTCATTCCTTCTAGGTCTGTTGAAACCTTTAATCAGAGACTAACCCCCTCTCCTGGTGACCAGATATGGTTAAAAATACTATACTACAATTAGGACCACAGTGATTGGCCTTCAGTGAGCTTCAGCTGAGTCAATCAGAATCTTTCCTGGAGATTTATATGGCTTTTGAAGAAGAAAAGCTTTCTTTTCTCTCTGAGGTCAATAAGCTAAAATAATGTAAATAAGCCTGGACCATTCAGGAATAGTTTCCTGTCTCCCCAGTCTCCCCAGCCCAGACATATGGGAAAGTCCAGACCAATGCACAAACAGGTAAGAGTAAAGAAGTAGAAAGAGAGTGAAACAAACCTAAAGATGCCATTTGAGTCCCTGAGGCAAGACCCACTCCTGGATTCCCATTCATGTGACTCAATCTATTCTTCTTTCTGCCTAAGCTAGTTTGAGTTAGGTTTCTCTGTTGCTTCTGAGGAGTACTGACCAATAAACATGTCATCTATGTATAAGGGAACACTTATCTTTTCATCCTCTGTAATGGGAAGGCATGTACCAAGCTGTTCCAAATGATAATCAGTTCATTTTCCAAATTGATGGCCCATGGAATGTTAATATCCCACAGAATGTTAATATGTGTGCCATGGATAATGTATTTGGGTGTTCAAGTAAGCTTGAGAAAGATAAACAGAGTGAAATAGGTTTCTTTAGAGTAGAATCTCTCAGAATATTTATTAGAATATGGTAGTATACATTATGAATTTTCAAAAAGAAGACTAGTGTTCTAACTTCCCCAAATTATCTGATAATGGCTTTTTCTAATAGAATCCAGTTTGAGAAATATTATCTGTCTTTCCATCAAACAAGCAGAGATAGTCAAGTAAGCAAACTAATAGGCACTTACTCATTTGTACTACAGTTATTTGTTTCCATGTGTTGTTTGTGTTAGACTACATTTCCTGAGTATACTGGCTATGTCTTCATTGCCTTCATATCCCTAACAGCTAGTACAGTGCCTAAAAGAGAAGGCAATATTCATTATTCACCAACGAAATGAGAGAATAAATGATGAACAAAATTTTAAAAGTAATGGCAAACATTCAATTAAATTTGCTAAACTACAGGTAAATAACAAGAGTCAACAAAATAAAAAATAAAGAATAAGTTGAATACACAGCCTTTTGTTAGGCCTGTCTAATCAATGGGTGGTCCTTGTAATATATGTAATCATTTGAGGAGTTGACAGAAGTAAAAGAAGCTGAAACACTGGAGAACAAATCAGGTGTTTAGTTCCTTTGGACAATCAGGAACCATGGATGCTAAAAGGCAGATGCTAAAAGCCATGACATCCATGACACAAACTTGCTAGTTTTGTGATTTTGGAGGGGCAGCAGAGGCAGGAATGATTTGTTGGCTTTCAGGAATGACTTATGATGATCTGGAATTTAACAGGCTACTCAAACAGAGCAGCATTTATTTGCCTAATTGCCTTCACACATTCAACATATTTTTATTAAGTGCTATATATATGAATATGTAAAAAATCATAATCCTACGATTTTTATGATAAGCCCACAGCAATTGGAAACACCTCTCAAGTAACAAATACATACTTTTTAATCCATTCAGAAGTTTGCCACTTGCCATCATAGGAATTCACTAAGAAGAGACATCTGTCATTCAACACTAATTGGATAATTTCCACAGTGACTCTTGAACTCACAAATGGTTCATGGTAGATAAGGTTTAGTGTTACAGCTAATATGTATTGCATTTTTAAAAATCTTCAAGAATCTATCCGATCATTTTATCAGTTTTATAACAAGGGACTCATGTTGAGGGTTTACCTCACAATATTAGCTTTCTTTAAATTTTCCCACTTTGGTTTATAAAGAAAGAAAAATAATTTAAAGGTAGGAAGGTGACAAGCATGGGTGTTTTGTTTGCTTGGATTTTTTTTCCTGAAGAATTCTTCTAAGATACATATAGTTTCTGATGACCCTCATTTCAAGAAGAGTGTTTTCAGAATAATCAAAACTGAAAGATGCCTCGTGTTATAATAAAATTTTAAAAAGCCATCCTAATAACACACCACCAGGTTATCAAGTCATAATATTTTAGTTTGTTTTTTTTTCTGTTTTCAACTTCTGACTTTAACTGGTCCTTTATTTCCAGAGACAGACACTATGTTGTTTTGATGGAAGTGGTTTCTCTTCTTCAGGAATCCTGATGGGATGGCATTGAGAATGAAAGAAATCACAGTCCTCTCCCTCAAACAAATGATTTAAGTAAATATGATTAATAAAACTTGCCTTCTCTAATACTGTTTGAAAATCCCCCTTACATTCTCTTTCTTCCTTCCCAGGTCTCTCTGAACTTCTGTAGACAGCAAACATCAAAAGGACCAAAGATTTTTAGAGTGATTCAGCCGCCCACAGCAATGAAATAAACCCTGATTTTTCTTTCAACCTAGGAAATGATCAGCGAAGAGCCTTCACAAACAGCCTCTTTAACATTTGAAGTTTTTTAAAAGATCAGCGTAGTGGAATGGTTACTTTCATAAACACCTTTGGGGGCTTTTTTTTCTCTCTCTCTCTCTTTTTTTTTTTTTTAAAGTTAACCCTGCTAATCCCCCCTCTACAAACATTATAGAATGTTTTCTTTACCATGACTTTTTGGTTAGGCATTTTAAATATGCTTTCTAAAAAACAAAAGATAAAATATGTTTCATTTTGGGCATGACTTTCCTCATGTTTTTGTCCTTGGCTCCCATAAATGCTGAGAAACTCTCATCACCCCTGAAGATTCTGCCTCCAAGTTTCAGCTCGCCTCTCCAGTGACTTCCTGCCCAGTCACGCCTCTCTTAGCAATCTCCTTTTGGTCTCAGAATTCAGCCTTAGCGACTAAACTCTGAAATCACTGTGTGTTTTCTTTCTTTAGAGGCAGATTCTTCCACAAAGCAGTGCACCCTATAGTCCGGCCAAGTGCACACTGATGTTTGGATCTCCGGGGAGAGGGCCCATCACCAGAGCCGGCTCCATGAGCTCTGATATCTATACTGCAGTTTTTCCAGGTGAGATGCTGAAGCCAATGTTTTAGAAAGGTTATTACTTGAAGCCAAGAGAGAGATGTGTGGCTTTTTCCAGGGCTCAAGCAGATAAACTAAATTGGAAATAGTACTATAGACTGAAGTGATGGGGAACCAACATTACCAGAAAAGAGAAAATAATAAACTGGGCAGAGATGCAGATAAATTTACGAATAATACCTACAGGGATACCTGGGTGGCTCACGGTTAAGCGTCTGCCTTCGGCTCAGGTCATGATCCCATGGTCTGGGGATTAAGCATGTTGGGAATCCCTGCTCAGTGGAAAGCCTGCTTCTCTCTCTCCCTCTGCTCCTCCCACCCTGCTTGCATTCTTTCTCTCTCTCAAATATATAAATAAACTCTTTAAAAATAAAAATACCAGGGTGCCTGGATGGCTCAGTGGGTTAAGTGACTGCCTTGGGCTCAGGCCATGATCACAGAGTCCTGGGATTGAGCCCCGCATCTGGCTCCCTGCTCAGTGGAAAGCCTGTTTCTCCCTCTCTCAACTCCCCCTGCTTGTGTTCCCTCTCTGGCTGTGTTTCTCTCTGTCAAATAAATAAATGAAATCTTAAAAAAAAATGACAGATATAAATTCTAAAATAAATAAATAAATAAAAAACAAAGATACCACATCACTGACCCTCAGCCCCCTTTTAAGGGGTATATTTTTTTTCAGCAGCACTGTTTAGGTACGGGCAGAAATAATCTCAAAAAGCACTGTATTTTCCTTTCCTACATTAAGCTAAAGATAATCCACACCCATATTCTTTGGGACCTCTCTTTGAATGGAGAAATGGAGAACTTCCTAGAGGAGAGTCATAGATTGGAGAAGTACAGTAAAGTAGGTGAACAAAAACACACAATTTGTACAATTTAATAGAATATCAGAATTACAGTTTAATCCTAAACTTGGGGAGCAGCTGGGGAAAGGGTAAACAGGCTACAAGAGAAGTAGGGCAGAGTTTCCTAAGTAAGTTGCTGGTGTAAACAAAACAGGTAATTAACTTTTACAGAACTTTAATAAAAGTTACAAAAAAAAAAGAGTTCCATTAGCCAAGTGTTGGCCTCTCTAGACACGGCTAACAATGGACACCAGGAGATGGGTTGTCGCTGTTCACATTTTGCACAGCATGTAAAGTAACTGCACGAGAAGTTTCTTAGGAAGAAGAGCTCTTTCCAGTCATAAGACCTTATTAATTATCAACCTCAGAAAAGACAGGGCCAGCTCTCCCAAGAGCCTAATCATGACCCCCAAACAGTAAGGCCACAGGAAAATCCACTTAATCCAAATTAAACTAATGAAAGGGGTAGCTTATTTATCCTAACTCAAGGTACTCGGTGATCAAATGGCTTGGATAGCAAAAGAAAGTGATTTTTTTCTCTAAAAGCTATGAGCTGAAGGTGCACACAATTCTATTTTTTTTTTTTGCATAAGGAATTACCTTATTAAAGTAATCAAACTTGATAAAACTGGAAAATACTCTTTAAACAAAAATTAAATATGGCTACCCCAAAAGACTAACACAGTGGGCAATAGTGAAATTCTTTCTTCAAATATTAATGCTACATGTACACATCCTTCATCCTTACTTTTTCTTTAATTGAAGTAGAGTTGACACACATTGTTACATTCCTCTCACGTGTGCAAAATAGTGATTTGACAAGTCCATATGTTAGACTGTGCTCACCACAAGTGTAGCTACCAACTGTGATCACACAACACTATTACCATACCACTGACTTATATATTCCTTATCCTGTACCTTTTATCCCTGTAGATTATTCTATAAATGGAGGCCTGTATCTCCCACACCATGTCACCCATCTTGCCCATTTCCCCACCCCCTTCCCCTCTGGCAACCATCAGTTTGTTCTCTATATTTACATATAGCTCTAATTTCTTTTTTTTGACAGAAACACAGCTAGAGAGGGAACATAAGCAGGGGGAGTGAGAGAGGGAGAAAAGGGCCTCCCACCGAGGCGGGAGCCCAGGTCGAGGCTCGATCCTGAGACTCAGGGATCAGGACTTGAGCCCAAGGCAAAGGCTTAACAACTGAGCCACACAGGTGTCCCCACATAGCTCTAATTTTTTAAAGATATACCCAACCTTGTCACATATATGAAAGGCAACTCATTTTCTCTCCAAGTAACTCTAAATTTTAATCTTTATTGTATTCTCCCAGATGTCACAACTCCTCCTGCCAGATTCCCTATTATTTCAAGAGATAAGAATATTCCCTAAGGCCTCTTTTGAATATACATCTTTCTGAAATCATGTTTCTGGTTTCCCTGAAGACTGTCACCTCTATAAATCTATCTTCTGCCTGGATCCTATGTTTTGAACACAATTTTATCACCTTAGCCAGGCACAGCCAACATTTCTCTTATATGTATTCTTCAATCCAAGTAGAAATGTCTTGCTTAGACTGCTTCATTTGAATGCATAGAAACACTTATATGTAGATGTCCGCATAGTTGCAGATGTTGATGAGTCTTTCTGCAAATACGCCAATAGCCAAACAGACCACAGGAAGACCCCATCTGAACATGTTCCAACATAAAATCAGTTATGTCCACTATGTGGATGCCTTAGGAAGGTATAGTTTGTGGAGCATTTGTCTGACACATCATAAGGATTAACTTGCACCAAAAGCTCCCAAGTATTTTTTTAAAAAAGTATCAAAAGGCTTGCTCCTTTAGAAACATTTAGAGCTTTCAAGCCCACACACATTCAGATAGTACTGATAATCCTCTCTCTGTTTGTAGGATTTGGAAGAGCTACAAAGAATAAAGAGCCACAATATTTTGACAAAATTATGCATTCTTCTCTTTAGGTGTATCTGATGGAAAATGTGGACTTTCCCCCCTTCAATTAATAAAACATCATAAATACAATAAGCTTTGAGTATATAAAGGCTTTCTAGGAATACAATAAATACACCAACTCATTTGGTATAAAGTACTGATATTTTAAAAATCACCTAGTTGTATAAAACTCCAGTTTTCAAGGTACTCTCACATACATTACCATGAAAGATTCAGCATAACTAATATCTAAACAACATTACTCACTTTCCCCACTTATGATTACATGAGAGAGGCCATCGGCAATTAATTTTAAATTTAATTAGGATTTATGTCTTACCTGTTTCCAAAGAAGATTTGAAATGATGCATAATGTTAAACCCAAGGTAAAGTGGCAACATTAAAAATCAAAGAAGATACAAAACCAAGTAAAAGGAGTAGATGTTTCCAAGAAAATGCAACAAGTTGTGACAGCTAGGCCATGAACTTGCCTCCCACAGGAGTTAGCATTTGCTCACCAGGTGGGAATGGGAAAACTCTGGGTTATCTAACAGACCCATCTCACGATCAGGGCCCCTGGATTAATGATACTCCTGTATTTCTCAGAAAGTGGTTGGTGAACTAACAGAAATGGTATTTCAGTGGTGCTTATTTTTAGAATGCAGATTCCAGGGCTTAACCTAAAATCACCAGTGGTAGGATTCTGGGATTATATTTCCACATACCCTTTAGGTTATATTTTTGCTCTGTAAATTTGGAAACCACTGTATTTTTGGATTAGTGCCTGTTACATGGGAACAACTGAAAACCCAGCACAAAGAAGGTAGAAAATAGGGGACACCTGGGTGCCTCAGTGGTATAAGTATCCAACTCTTGATTTTGGCTCCGGTCATGATCTCTGGGTTGTGAGAAAGAGCCCTTCATCAGGCTCCATATTGAGTGCAGAGCCTGCTTGGGATTCTCTCTCCCTCTTCCTCTGCCCCCTTCCTGATGCTCTCTACCTCTCTCTTAAAAAAAAAAAAAAAATTTAAAAAAGGTAGAAAATTGCTCTGGGTCAGTCTCTTGGATGCTGCTTTTTTTGCCTCCCTACTTCTGTTCTGTGCTTCTAATACTTTCAATGCCTTGTCCATTGACCACTTAATGTCGTACTTTGAATGTTCCCACACACTTGACCTCTTCTGACTACAGTATTCTCCTTCCAGTATCCCATCCCCTTCCTGCTCATCAGCTTGTTTTTGATTCCTGCCACAGGCTCCTGACATTTGTATATGTTCCATTACATGCTGATAACTCCAGGCTCACTTTTATAGCTCTGCCCATGCTGTAATCTCTTACTTGTCTCACTTGGGGTTAATGTACTCCACTGCTGTTTATGGGAACATGTGAGAGCCTCCCTCCCTGGCTTCTGGCCATCAATGCCCTATGTAGGAGGAATTATCTGTTCTCTGTTCTTTAATGTTATTGCCAGTTAATGGGCCTTATTGGATTATTCTCTATATTTGAGGTACATATCTTATTCTTTCCCACTCTCCAAATGCTCTGAGTCTACTGCTCTTGTTATTTTCCACTTTCCCCAATACATTCATTGGCTTATACTGTTTTCTCCTGATGTGCCTCCTATGTTTGATCATTCACATGAAGACACGTCCAACATCCTGATTAAATTTAAAGTTTATGGTCCTAATTTCTGCACTACAATTATCAATCCTTCAGTCATATGTTTTGGAATTCATCATCATTCAACAACCACTAAGTCCCAAGGTTTTGCTTCTCTTATTCCCTGTGAATTTTTGCTTTTTCTCTTAAAATTTATGGTAATCCTCTACCCACATCCCTGACTTTTGTTAGGATTGTTAAGGCTCCTGTCAAAAATATTTGCTCCATCTTTAAGAAGTATCTCTGTCCTTAGCTCAGACCCTCTCTTTCTGGTCATAGACCACCCCAGAAACTATTTTTAAAAGATCATATACAGCACATCCTGAGAGTTGTCTATGTGTAACTCTGCTTCCTAACTGTCAGTGTTAATAAAAACCCCAGATGAAAACATTCCCTCTATACCCAGCTCCTTCAGTCTTCTACTCAAGACTTCCAAGTTTCTGGAAAACCTACTTTTCTTCAAACTGACCAAACAAGCCAGAACAAGTGCAGATTATTCAGTAGGTGCATGAGGTTTAGGACCTCACTTCTGAATTTGGGAGAATGTACAGGGGGTCTGGAGAGCTAATATGTCACAGCAGGTATGCAAACAGGCAATTCCATAGACAGCCCCAGGGAATCACAATTATCTCTTCATGGGACTTAAGTCCTATGATTGCTTGTATCTGCTGGGGTGACTGTGAACCTTAGTCAAGTGCCAAAACTGTCATACCAGCTGGAGAGAGCCAACTGCTAAATGCTTAAGACCTTTGCAAGCTAGTTCTTCAATACAGCCATTAATAAACATTAAATTATATTAACTTACAATGAAACAAATTGTATTTAAAAACAAAGGAAACATGGCTAACAGACACATGAAAAGATGCTCAACATCACCATCATCAGGGAAATGCAAATCAAAATAATGAGATCACCTCACACCTGTCAGAATGGCTGAAATCAACAACAACAAGTGTTGGTGAGAATGTGGAGAACACAAAGGGGAACACTCATGCACCGGTGGTGGGAATGCAAACCAATGCAGTTACTGGGGAAAACAATATGAAGATTCCTCAAAAACAGTTAAAAACAGAACTACCCCACATTCCAGTAATTGCACTAGTGGGTAGTTACCCCCCAAATACAAAAACCCTAATTCAAAGGGATACATGCACCCCTGTGTTTATTGCTGCATTATTTGCAATAGGCAAAATGTGGAAGTAGTCCAAGTGTCCATCAATAGATGAATGGATAAGGAAGATGGGGTATATATGTAAATATTGCTATTGGCATCAACATGGTTAGATCTGCAAAGTATAATGCTAAGTGAAATAAGTCAGAGAAAACAAATACCATATGAATTCACTCGTGTGTGGAATTTAAGACAAAAAAACAAATGAGCAAAGGAAAAAAGAGAGGCAAACCAAGAAACACACTCTTAACTATAGAGAACAAAAGGATGGTTACCAGAGGGGAGGTGTTGGGGAAAAGGGTGAAATAGTTGATGGGGATTAAGGAGTGCACTTGTCATGAAGAGCACTGAGTAATGCATAGAATCATTGAATCACAACACTGTACACCCGAAACTGAGATAACACTGTATGTTAATCACACTAGAATTAAAGTTAAAACTTAATACAATGCTAAAAAAATAAAAATAAATTAAACATAAATTAAAACATAAATTAAAACAAAGGTAATAAATAATCAAAATTCATCACTTCCTAATTATTTTACTATTATCTATGCTCTTGAGGTTATTTATACCTGTTGTGTCTATACAATAGGAATAATATATAATGGCATACAACTGCACATTTCCTCCAAATTCTGTGTTAAGTGACATCAAGTTGGTTGTTTGAAGTAAGCCATGGTGAAAGTATGTATACCACAGAAATCAGCAAATAACTACAAGTCAGGGTTTATCCCATCCTCTCCTCCAACCTCCAGCAAATTGTTAAATATTTACTGGCACATTATTGCTGTGAGTCCCCCTTAGTGGTAAAATGGAAAAACACAAAGGTACAGTATAGTTAAGTGAAATTTCCCAACTTTGATTCACTTTCCCATTTCCTCCAACCTGCTTTCCTTTCAAAGTGGTCTGACCTCTCCCAAGTGGAAGCATACCTATACCAAAAAACTGACCTGAATAATTGTTCATATTAAGTTGTTACTTTATTAATTGGCTCTCCTAAGGTGAAGTCAGAAATTCCTTTATATAAACTTTATTTATGATTCTTCTGTTCAAAATCCCTGCTCCTTTGTCTACATTGTCCCCTAAACCCTATTCTGCACATGTGTGTGTGTACCTGTGTTTGTGTCAGTGTTAGTGCATATCCATGTGCTCTGGATAGTATACTTACTTCTTATTAGCTAACTTGAACCTTAAATAACTACAATTTAAGCCCAACTCTGTATCTACTAAGACACTAGAAAGGAAGATCATTAAATGTCTCAGAATCAATACCTGAATTCTTAAGAGAGAATTCAGAAGGAGGTCAGCAAATGTTATTAAAGGATCAGGAACTGACTCAAGAAAAGATAAAGAAAGTAAGACTCCTTATATAGCAATGATAAGGCTAATGAGAAACTGAAAGTGATCTGGGACAAGACTGGGAATTTTATACAGAGGAGTCATTGTTCTCTTTTTCCACTTAGGATGAGTTGAGAGATTCAACTTACAGCACTTCATAGGAAGAACTTGAGAAGAATTCAGTAAGAGGAAATTATCTTATAGGTCTTTTCCCCTAAAGTTGTTTTTAATCAGCCGTTTTAATCAATGATTCCATAGAAGCTTACTTTGGAGGTAGAGAGTCTTATTGCTAAAAAGTCACTCAAAAATGCAGTCGATGGAAGATGGGATGTCTGGATTTTCTCCAAAAGTAGATAGGGACTTTAGCTTTCTAAATATTCTCTGATGTTCTAAGCTCACCTGAAGATCATATTTCCTGAGGCTACCTCAAATAGATGGGTATGTATACATAAGGGATAAGGATATGAATGCCAGGACACATAATACCAAATCAGAACCCCCCCCAAAAAAACACAAAAAAACATTTGTCTGAGACTCAGTTTCTGATTATGTCAATGAGGTCCCCTTGTGGGAAGGTGTGGGAGAGCCTTAAATAAACAAGTTCCCCTATCAACCTACCATTTGTGTATCTATTCCCATTTTTAACCCATTTATGCATTAATAAGTACAAGCCACCCAAGGTAATTACTTCCCTAGGCTTTTTTTTCTTCTAGTATTCTAGAATTTAAATCTCTATGCATATATTAAAATCCTTTTGGAAACCGAAAAGGTATAAGCCACTAAATGTATTGTTAAGTTCAATTAATTATAATTAATAAATTAAAAGTCAGAATTTACCAGCTCAAACCCTGTAAGATGTAAGGCTTCTAAGGACTTCCCATAATTTGACCTCTACTTATCTATTTGATTTTTTCTTTCACTACAACCTTTCCCTAGCCCACTCCAAATCATATGCTTCAACTATACCAAATCATTGTTAGTTTCTTTAAATTGCCATGGGTATTTGGCAGAAAGATATTTCCCATTTCTGGAAGATGTTTTCTTCTATCATGAAGACTTCCTGACTCCCCCTGCCACCTCCTACCTGATTTAGGTGCTGTTCCCATATGTTCCCATTGTATTTGGGCTTGCCTTCACCAGGAATATTTGAATTCTCCATTAGACTGTCAGGTCCCTGAAAATAGGGATTGTCCTTTTTGTTCATCACTCTATGCCAATGTAGTAGGCATTCAGTTTTAATTATTAAACTTATAAGTTAAACAGGTCAATAGATTTAAATAATAATATCGCCACTATGTTCCATCAACTCTGGCAACTCTTAAAAAGAATGACCTGATTTCATGGCCATTATAGTCATCATTTTCTGAATCATGTTAGGAATCATGCAGTCTCCCAAATGCAAATTTATGATGACTTTGTACACATATCAAGTCATGTATTTGCTTTCTTTCCTAGTGGTGTCTGGGATTTCATTGAACTTTTTGGCTAATACCATCAGGGAATGCTTGTGGTGGCCTCAAGATCTATTTTATAGGTTGGAAAAGAGAATTTAAAGCTATCATCCTATAAGAATGGTTTGTAGGCTAGAAAAGGCAGAAACAAGAAACTGCATTTAAATTTGTCTTGTTTGATTTTGTACATTATTGCTTCAGCCCTTTGTTGAACAAAACTGAAAAGCTACTGTGAAGTTCAAAAACATCTCCTCCTCTAAGGACCAAAAGCTGGAGAAACTTTCATTGTGATGAGGGAAATTAAGCCTTGATTTTGAAACAGCTTTGTCCTCACAAAGATGATTTATTAAGACAGGAAACCAAAACAAGAGTGGAAAAATAAAGGCAGGGATGATCAGACTATTAAAGATTAGTTGAATGTAAAGAAGTCTGCTCTAAAACCATGTATAGGATTTATGACTGTCATGGCAGTGAGGTGTGAATTGGGGGGAAAATGTTGGTTTATAAGAAATATAACTTGCCTTTATTAGTTTGCTCAAAAGCATATGATACTAATGATGTACTGTATGGTGACTAACATAACATAATAAAATAAAATTTAAAAAGCATATGATATTTTAAGCTTGGAAAATAACTTTCTTTTAAATAGTTTCAATTAAAAAGATGTTTATGTTAATTTAAAATCAGTTTTCAGCTGATAAGTTATTTTTAAGTTATTTCTCTATTACAGAACTTGGTAGTTTTAAATGGCATTTTCTGAAATAAATTGAGATTTTAATTCCAATTCATGTCTCATAGGAAAATTGCAGGTGAATAAGGAATTTCACCTTATTATAATTATTAAAAATACATTTATCTGCTTAGATTGTTATTAGGAACAAGCAAATTCTTCTTTCCCTTTGGGAATAAAAGGGTCAAATGATACAAACCTCCACTTGTGACAGATAATAATTAAAGATTGGTGATTAAAGCACAGGCGTTTTCTTTTTCTGCCTCCCTAACTCTTCATAAACTTGCTTTCTTAATGATTTTAATCAAAGGTTTAGAGAAAAATAGGATTGATTTTATGTCATGAGACTTTGAAAAGCAACCCAGAAGGGTTGAGACACTCTCAAACAAGTCATTCTGGTAGTGATTGCAAATCATTCTGACAGAAGAGAGAGGATAACCAAATGATTCTGCACATTGGTCCAGAAATCATTTGCATAAGAACAGGGGTATGGAGAGAGGATTTAGTGGCACTCTGTATAAAAAGGAGAATTGTTACCTAGATCCACACACTCAAACTGGTTTTTATATCTCACTAGTTTATTTTAGTCTGAACAGTCAACAGTTCATCACTTTTTTACCCATGACACTGACTTTTTTGAAGCATTTAAACTTGTTTTGTAGCATTTCCATCATTTTGGATTTGTCTGATTACTTCCTCTTGGTATCTGATCCTCTCCTGTCATTCCTCTTCCCCCTGACTTTCCTTTAACTTAGGTCTCAAACAAGGGTTGATCAAGGATATAACTCACAGGCCAAATCCAACCCCCTGCTTTATTTTTGTATAAATAAAGTTTTATTGGAACAGAGCCACACCCATTAGTTTACATATTGTCCATAGCTGCCTTCCTGGGACAAGGTTGAGCAGTGGTGACAAGAGACAATATGGTTCACAAAGCCTAAAATAATTATCATCTGTCTCTTTCTAAAAAAATCTTTGCCAATTCCTATACTAGAAAATTGCTTAGATTGAGATAAAGTATTTTTGGCACAAAGGTGATGTATTTCATATTGCATCATTTCAGGAGGAACAACATCAGGCTGTTAGTTCACTACTAGTGATGTCGCCAAATCTCCCTATTGTACAGGCATGTTTTCCCCCTTCTTTTCATTTAGTGAGGAATTCATAGAGCGATACTTGGGCTCTGTGTAAATATCCTATTTACTATCTAAAAATCTTCCACCTAAAGATTTTACTATCTACTGATAGTCTTCACCTGAATAATTATTACATTGGAGATTGAAAAGTGCCAGTTTGTAAATCTACCTTGTCTTCAACATTTATGAGATGACAAAATAAAACAGCCTAAGTTCATTTTCTTAGCTATCGTAATGGTATTGTGGTTAAATGGGTGATTGTCCTTATTCTTAGCTAAATCATGCCAAAATATTTAGTAGTGATATTTCATGATGTCTCCAACTTTCTTTTTCTTATTTTTATTTTTATATTTTTTAGAAAACCCAGACTTGTTAAACTATTACAAAGACAAGACAATTATCTGAAGTACTCTGAGGACTTCATTCCAATTTCACTGGTTGTTATGGAAACCAACCTAAGAGGTTAGAAATTAAAGGGTTTAACCTAAGAGGTTATAACAAAACAGACTGATGACATATGGCAAAGGAGTAAAAGCTAGTCAGAAGCTTGTGTTTAGTGGCAGTATATGTGGCTAGGATGTTTCCCAAGAGGCTCCCTAAAGATGCCTGAGTGAATTAATCTGAGTCCCCAGTTAATGGAAAAGACCCTTACCCCTGTGGACAATGAGCAGAGGCCAGGATTTCTCGGAGATCTTTGTCTTTTCCTTTTAAGGGGTGAGGGAATACTTAGGCTCTACAGGGGTATAGCTTAGACTCAGCCTCCCTCCTTCCCATCCAGTCTACCTACTCCTTCAAGCACCTGAGCATTCTCACCGCGTGGACCTGCCAGGTTACAGAAGATGCCTAGAGCAAAGGCAGGAAGTATAGTCCTACTCAGAGGGGACCTATACACAGAAAGTTTTGAGGTAGATGACAAACTACAAATACCTTGTTCATTAATTCACCTTTGTTAATAAAGGTCATAGTTTCTTCTGCTGGTGACAAATTTTATCTCAGTATAGTCTTTCTCAAAAAAGAATTGGTTCAGATAAATTTTGGAGAACGAAAAAGATTTTTATCAATACCTACTCCACAGAAGAGGCACCAAGTTCTTCCCTATAGTGAGAAGTAGAATCTCACAGCAGCATAAATCACTCTCAGTGATCACCATCTGCAGCCCCGAACAGTCCAGCAATTGTTGGTGTAGTATCCACCTCCATCCCATCTTCACAGTCTCTTACTGAATCTTGTCCGGATGCCAGCCATGTTTTACAGGCTGCACACAGACTGAGAAAGCATTCGGTCTGATCTCTTCAGCGTGGCTTGGCTTTCTGCTGTGTAATGGGATAATCCTTCTTTATAGGTGTCAAATGAAGGGATGTCTCCCTGCTCTTGTTCATGAGCTTCCACATCTTATTCTCCTCCATCATAATCATCTGAATCATCATCCTCAGGATCTGAATGCAAAGCCTGGCATTCACACAGTGCAGTGATTATTGCTGATTTATATCACTAGGCACAAATCTAAATTCAGCAAGAGGTTCAACATTATCATCACTGTCTTCTTCAGCAATGGATTCCTTTGATTCTTCCCCAGATTTGGCATTCACCATAGCAAACAAATACTCTCATGGATAGGAGTTTAGGTCCCTGGACACTGCATACAAACTACTGGTGGGGAATTCTGGTGAGGATCCTAATCCAGAGCTATCTAACCAAGACAGCCGGCTCTCAGCGATGTAAGGGGTGCTGGGATGCTGAGCACCAGGGCTGAGCCTGGCAGGAGGAAACTTTTAAGGAAGTTCACTGCAGTAGGGAGCATGGAAACACAGGCCTGGTGAGGGAACTGAAGCACAGCAACTCCAGCTCCTTGCCTGCAACTTTCTTCTAATAGCATGACAGACCACAGTGTGTAGGGGTGGGCTGGAGGGAAAGAGAGAGAGCAAGAGTACAAGTGATAAAGCAAATAGGGCAAAATACTAAAAGTTAGTAAATCCAGGTAGAAATTTCTTTGTACCACTTTGCAATTCTCCCTCAAACTTGAAATTTCATTAAAAAGTTGGAGGTAGAGAAAAAAGAGAAAGATGATCATGACTTCAATATGGATTTTTTAAAGAGATCCATATTCACTATACATAAATGCTTTGTCACCTTGGGCAAGATTAATTAAGATGTATGTGCTAGGGAAGAAGCTTTAATTGTGCTCTGCTTTGGCAGAGGGGTTAAGCATACCTAGAGCTCTAAGTGCTTTAAGGTGAAAGGGAGTAGACAAAAAAGCATGCACCCAGCAGAGAGAATGGTGCATTAGATTGAGTAGAACGTCAGCTTTTCCTAGCTTTCCTTCATTCCTGTTCAATTTATCTAGAGGCTAGTTGAGGATAGAACCCAAATACATAGGATATTTTGTAAAAAGCAACAGTAGTATTGCCCTTCCCTACTACCATCCCACTAGATCTGGCATCAGCAAGCTTCTTCTTTAGAGGGTGAGATAATAAATATTTCAGGCCTGTTGCTCATATAGTCACTCTATGTCAGACTGTCATTATGGACCATACAGTTGCTGTATGTGTCACACTATCTGTGTCATTGTGCCATACAAAAGCATCCATAGGTAAATGAATGAACATGGTTGTGTTTAAACAAATCATTGATTATGGACATAGAAATTGAAATTTCATATAGTTTTCATACAATATGATCTTTTTTTCCTCAGCCATTTAAAAATGTAAAAAATATTGTTTGCTTACAGACAAAAAAATAGGTAGAAGGGTAGATGTGTTTCAACCCATTAAACAAAAGGGAAAAAACTTAGAATTGTGCCTTTGTGCTGGCTGCCTTTTAGCTTCCTCACTTGGCTCTGGTAAAGGAAAAGGGCTCCTTTGAATGGGATGACAGGGCTAAGCAGCTTTGTGCTTTTAAACCATCGAGCAGATAGAAAATCTCTTCACAGACCTCTACGATTCAAGAAGTCCATCAGCTGCTCTAAATAGGAAGGCTTGTTCTACATTAGGAATCAGTGTAATTAGGAGGAGTCATAATGTAGGCAATAACAACTAGAATCTTGGTCTATCAGTCCAGGATCCACCTGGAACTAGAGTGGTTTCTCATTTATTTCCTTCTACAAGTAAAGGCACCTCATCCATTCTCTTTACTCTGGGGTCTTGCCAGGACAGATTGATCTCATATTAACACCTTTGTGCAATCAAATTAGTTTGCTTGTAGATGTAAACTTGTCTTTTTTAAATAAATGTATGTTAGACACTAACACAAATAACTTCCTAAGTAATAACTTTAATTTAAAATAATTTCTATCCTTTGATAATATTTCTGTAGTAATGCTGAACCACGATATGTGCTGAATCATGATGGGCCTCTTTGACCAGTGAGGGTTTTCCCCTAAGCCCCTCCTTCAGTGCAAATGACAAATGAGTTGAAAGCTTACCTCTCCAAGCAGCGCTTATGAAAAGAAAGGACTTATAAGGACAGAGATGGAGATGGGGAAGGAGAAATACATAACTATCTTCAGTATTTAAATGGCTGTCAAGGGAAAGAAGGTTCAGACTTCTTTCACTGGCTCTCAAGCAATGGAAGGAGAATTAATGTGTGGAAGCTGAGACAGAGCTGGACCTACTACCAAAAACTAAAGAAATAACAGGAGGAAAAGAAATTCAATAGCTGTCCAAAGATGAAATGGAGTACTTTGGAAGATAGCAAGTTTAGCATCTGGAGACACACACACAGCTAGGTTCTATGACCACTTAGTGGACACAAGATTTGAAAATTGAAATCATGGAACTAGGTAACTTTTAAGATTTATGACTTTTAACACTGAGGCCTGACACTTCTGAGAAGGCATTCTTTTCTTAAGAAAGAAAGGAACAGGGACACCTGGGTGGCTCAGTCATTAAGCATCTGCCTTCAGCTCAAGTCATGATCCCGGGATCCTGGGATCCAGCCCACATCGGACTCCCTGCTAAGTGGGAAGTCTGCTTCTCTCTCTTCCCCTCCCCCTGCCCATGTTCCCTTTCTTTCAGTCTCTCTCTGTTAAATAGATAAACAAAATATTTTTTAAAAAGAAAAGAGAAGAAAGATAGGGACAAAGATAAATATTTATAAGAGTGAGGCAATTCCTTATTCCTATAGTTTAACCACAACAAAGACAAGTATGGCTCATTCACTTACAATAAATTAAGGCCCTACCATTTGCCAAATAGTGCTTTATTCTAGTTATATCCATTCTCCTATTTAATGACTATTTATTGAGATTATATGTTA
Source organism: Spilogale gracilis (assembly GCA_004023965.1). Lineage (NCBI taxonomy): Eukaryota > Metazoa > Chordata > Mammalia > Carnivora > Mephitidae > Spilogale > Spilogale gracilis. The sequence goes on along the minus strand of PITA01006960.1, from coordinate 11,832 downwards.
TCTATATCTACAATGTGCCAAGTATGAGGATATTGTGGTAGAGGCACAGATTCTGTTCTCATAGAATTTACAATTTATTGGAAAAGATAAAAACTTAATCAGTAATTACAATTAAAATATGGGTGTTGAAATTGTGTAGACATAGGGCATTGTGATGGTTTTTAAACATGATGACAGGGGTGCCTGGGTGACTTAGTCAGTTAAGTGCCTACCTTCAGCTCAGGGTCCTGGGATCCAGCCCCATAACCCTGCTCAGCAGGGAATCTGCTTCTCCTTTTTCCTGTACCATTCCCCTAACATGTGCTCTCTCTCTCTTAAAAATAAAATAAAATAAAATAAACATGATGAAAATTTATTTGATACTCCCCCTGTTGAGAGTTTGGGGCTAAATTCCCTTCACTTGAATCTGGTTGGGCTTATAACTACTTTGACCAATAGAGAAAATAGAATTAACACTGTGATTTCTAGGTCATGCGGCTTCTGCCTCATTTGTTAGAAGAGGGGTTTCTGGAGCCCTGATGTACCCTGTAGGAAATCCAGTTACTCTGAGCCCACTGTGGTTTTAAGAAGTCAAGCTTCAGAGAGAGACCAGGCAGAGCTCCAGCTGATAATTTTCTGTTACTCCCAGCTTTCTAGTCATCCCAGTCCAAATGAAAAAGGAGGTTGCTGGAGTATTCCAGCTTCAGGAATTCAAGTCACTCCCAGCCATTCATGTCCTCCAGGCTGATAGTCCAGACATCATGGAGCAGAGACAAGCCATTCTCTCTGGGACTTGTCCAAACTCCTGACCCAATGAATCCATAAATGTAATAATAACATCATTGTTATCCCATGCCAATAAGTTACGGGGTCATCACAACAGGCCCATGAGAACACATATTAAGAAGACCTAACCTTGTTTAGGGGCCAGAGAAGACCTCTGAGGAAGTCACATTTGAGCAGAGACATGAAGGAGTAAGAATTAACTACAAGCGTGTTCTCAGAAGAAACAGTTTGAAGAGCCAGTGGAAGCAAGAGAAATACCTGGGCCCTTCAGGAACTGGTAGGGTGTAGTAGTCCAAAAAGTGGAATGCACAGGAGTCAGGTGGGAAATAAAAGATGAAGTAGTCTGACCATGGTCATCTCCTAAACAATATTATGGCATCTGAACTTCATCAGAGGTGTGAAGATAGGGTACCTGGGTGGCTCAGTGAGTTGAGCCTCTGCCTTCAACTCAGGTCAGACCTTCAGGATTCAATAGCACGGCACCATGCTCTCTGCTCAGCAGGGAGCCTACTTCCTCCTCTCTCTCTGCCTGCCTCTCTGCCTGCTTGTGATCTCTCTGTCAAATAAATACATAAAATATTTTTAAAAAGAAGTGTGAAGATAAACCACTGAAGGGTTTTTGGTATCAGAATCACATGACTGGATGTGTTTGCATTGCAGGCAAGAAGAAAATAGTGAGAAGTTAGAGCCTTAATTCTGGTGAGAGATAGTAGTAGGCTGATCAGGATAGCAGCAGGGATAAATATCCAAAGGGTAAATTCCTGAGATTTTGTTGGAAATTCCTAGGATTTACAAATCCTTTGGCTGTAGGGATGGGAAGTGAGAGAAGGAGGAGTCACCTGACTGGGCAGTGGAGTGAGTAGTGGTGTCATTATCCAAAAGGAAGCAGTGGAAGAAGAACAGATTAGAAGGAGTGATGAATAGCTCAATCTGGGACATGGAGAATGCGAAGTGCCAGAGAGGCATCCATGTGGAAAAGCCAGGAGACAGTTGGTTAAACATTATCAATAAGGAGGAGAAAATAGGGAGGAACTAATATTACAAAGTGAGTATTTTAATCCAGGTGCTGTTATTTCCCTTGATCTGATAACAACCATGAGGGAGTGTTCAGACAGATAAATAACTTGCCTAAGATCAGAGAGACAGAAAGTATAAGGTAAAAATTTCAATAATGGTCTTCTTATTCTAGTTCAAAGTAAAAGTACTACTTTCCACTTAAAAAAAAATCACAATGCTAGGTGATACTCTTTGGATTTGGAAAGTAGCAAGATCAGCATTTGAGAATGCCTCTCTACTCAGTTTAGTGGGTGACCTGAAAAGCTATGGCTTTGAAAAGGGACCAGAGAAAAAGAAAGCTGTGCAGCTGATGTAAGCCACAGTGCAAACAGCAATTCCACTTGGCCCTATGACACCATGGATTTATTGACACATTCTGGATGATCAAAATGTTCAATAGAGCTTGTCTAGTAGAGACCTTCAGGATTCAATAGCATACTCAGGCCTTCTTTGAAAGTTGTGATTTTTCTTTGAAGAACTAGCTCTTGGTTTACTAAAGGAACCTGATAATTATTATAAGTATCATTTGTCAAGCAGGCACAATGTGGAAGACATTGTAGTAAGTGCTTCTATGTTTTAACTTTTTTATTTCTCACAAAAATCCATACAAGATAGGCATTATTTTTTAATCTGCCTTTTTATACAAGGGTGGGTATCAACTGGACTTTTGACTTTAAGACAGCAGGTGACAATGAGACTCCAGCTACTCATAATGAGCTGGCTGTTATCTGAGACACTGGGCCATAAAGCTGGGCATGACTGGCAGCACAGACTAATGAAACAAAAGTAGATTGAGCTTGAGCATGAGCATGACCGGAAGACACAGGTAATTTGTATGAACAGGTGGCTCGCTGTCCACACTGACATCCCTCCCTCAACCCGTACATATAGCCCAAGGGGCATTCCCAACTACTAGTTGACTGGAAAAGGGAAAAATGAGCCAGTTTTATAGCCAGGTCTACGCACATACTGGCCCCAAACAGAAGTAGACAGCTAGGGTAGGTAGCTCTGCTCTGAAATCTCTCTAAAACTAGGTAAAAAAGTGAATTTTTCCATGTGGGTATAATTTCAAGAGGAATATCTCAACATTCACTTTACCTGAGGTAAAGGATTAGTGACTGCCACACATTAGGTACTCAAATATTTTTAAAGAAATGAATAAAAGATGGATTAATATTTTGTAGACACTAATTAATAGATTGGTCAGCTGGTTAGGGATAGTGAAGGAATATGATTGGAGGATTTGTGACAGGAAGATTCAGAGAGATTATGTAGATGAACTTAATGGAACTGGTTCAGGCTGTGGGAATAATTTATTGGTGGTTTTAAAGAGTTAGGTGGAAGATATGGTCTGCTATATGTGTGTTAGTCATCATCCCCAGCAAATGGGTACTTTTTCAATGGGGTCATGAAAAAATTCTCCCAGTGGTGGGAACAAAAGTTGTACATTGCTCAGGTTCATGAATTTACCCTTCTCAAGGCTGATCTGGCTGCCATCAGTCTGAGCCCTTGACAGGGTAAAATACACCAGGAAAATTAGACAGTGTTAGCTGGTTTACAACATTGTATCACACTCATTCTATAATGGGAAAGGCAAAAAGAATTTGGATTTCCTTTCCCTATACCATGTGTGCACCGTTTATGCACTCCTAGTACATCCCACAAGATGATGCTTTTTCCTAAGGAACTCCCTTAACTGTGTAAGAAGAAAGGAAACGGGCTGAAGCCCATATGCTGCTGTCCTTATTAAACAAAAAAAAAAAATGGCCTATTGAAGACTCAGATATGTTATAGCTGTGAGATAGTATTTTGTGAGGTTGGGTGCTATTTTACAGAAGGTGGTTTTGCTCTGTAGCAGTGCCCAATATATTGTACTTTTTCTCAACACAGCCAGATCACGGAATGGTGCTTTTCACTATTAACCCTCAAGGCCCATTTGCAAAATCTCTTTTTCCCATCCCTGAAACCCTAATTTTTGCTGGTTTTAACTTTGAAAACTGCCACCAGGAGGATAACAATGGTTACATTGAATTGGGAGCTGAGGCAAGTATTTGCCTTTTGGGCTTTATCATACCACTAAAAAAACAGGTAGAAAAGGAGGTTAGAGTGGTGAAACAGTTGGCATCAGAGGGAATAGGAATGCTGTTTTTTAATAGAGGCAGGAAAAAATTAGATGGAATCCAAGGAACTCCTGAGATACCTTCCAGTAGTGCACGGCCAATGGTAAAAATTATCATATACAAGCCCGTGTAAGTCAGCCCATTGGGTAAAGACCCTCATCTAGCCAAGATCCTGGCTGAAAACAAAAAGCAAATGTAATGCATAGTAGAAAGGAAAAATTATAAATTTGAATTGTGATCTTAACCATTTACTGAAGGTGTTCCATCATCGGCCACACACACACACATTTACACATATAATATGTACAAATACAGATCTTTCTCAGCTTACGATGGGGTTACATCTCAATAGAACCATCACAAGTTGAAAATATTATCATTTGAAAATTTATCTAATACACTTAACCTACCAAACATCATAACTTAGCCTTGCCTACCTTAAATGTGCTCAAAACACTTGCATTAGATTACAGTTGAGCAAAATTATCTAACACAAAGCCTATTTTATATAGGGTGTAGGAATAGCTCATGTAATTTATTAAATATTGTACTAAAAGTGAAAAAAGGAATGGTTGTATGGGTGTAAGTGTTTCTGTTTACCCTTGCGTGGCTGACTGGAAGGTGCAGCTCACCGCCACTGCCTAGCATCAAGAGAGAGGATCACACTGCAGATCACCAGCCCAGGAAAAGATTCCCAAATCCCAAATTCATTTTATATATATACTAATTTTCTATCTGTTTTCTTCACCTCTCTTATCCCTATAATTTTACATAAGACATGTTTATTGATAATAAACTAAAATTTATTCCAGAGGTCATAGAATATTGGGATGGGTCATAACAGAACCAGAGGACAAAAAGGCAAAAAGATATCACTTAAAGTTATATCTATTAATCACTTAGAGTGTTAGGTGGAAGGAGATTTTTTTGGGTAGTATAAAAAGAAGGGTCTGTTGATTTTGCCAACTATAATTGTGGATGGAAAGAGACCTTGGTTTTTGTTTTTCTTTCTTTTTCTTTTCTCAGCTTCTGAGCCTCACTCCTTCTTTTGAAGAAATCTCTTCTCTAAAGTGATGTCAGATATTTGCTTTCCCACCTTTGCAGCTAGCTCATGAGCATTTAACTTGAGTTCAGCCCAGTGAATGCTTCATTTGGAAGTCAGTGGTGCAAAGAAGAAGAGCCTGTATAGATGTCCATTGGCAGAAGAATGTTTAAAGAAGATGTAGTATGTGGGGCGCCTGGGTGGCTCAGTTGGTTGGGCGACTGCCTTCGGCTCAGGTCATGATCCCAGAGACCTGGGATCGAGTCCCACATCGGGCTTCCTACTCGGCGGGAGGCCTGCTTCTCGCTCTCTTACTCTCCCTGCTGGTGTTCCCTCTCTGGCTGTGTTTCCCTCTGTCAAATAAATAAAATCTTTAAAAAAAAAAAAAAGAAGAAGATGTAGTATACACACGTGCTGGAATATTATACAGCCATCAAAATGAAATCTTCCCATCTGCAATGATGTGGATGGAACTAGAGGGTATTATGTCAAGCAAAATAAGTCAATCAGAGAAAAACAAGTCTCATTTGATCTCACTGATATGAGGAATTTGAAAAATAAGACAGAAGATCATAGGGGAAGAGAAAAAAAGATGAAACCAGAGAGGGAGACAAACCATAAGAGACTCTTAATCTCAGGAAATAAACTGCGGTTGCCGGAGGGGAGGGAGGTTGGGGTGGGTGGGTGATGGACATTAGGGAGGGTACATGCTATGGGGAGCACTGTAAAAGAGTTGTGTAAAACTGCTGAATCACAGACCTGTATCCGTGAAATGAATAATACATTATAGGTTAATAAAGAAGAAGAGGAAGAGGAAGAGGAAGAGGAGGAGGGTTGTGGAGATACTGTGAAGGCTACTGGCAGAGCAGCACGGCAGGGTATGATTAAAGGCAGTACTGCCGACTGGGATGTCCGGAATCCAGAGATGGCAGAGGAGGAGGCAGGAGCCATAAGCCGTGGCATCTAATGGTCAGTGGCTAGACTTGCTGGGATGATTCTGTGCAGGAGCTGGGGTACAGTCTTGACTCTTCCTATCTTCCCAGCCTCTGTTATTCCCAAACATTTTTTAAACCCAGTTCTGCAACTCATTCTGTAAGCCACCCTAATATAAAATATTTTTATTGAAGATTCCAGCAGAAATAGTTTCTGTTGTTTGCAAACTAGAACCCTAGTTAATACAAGAAGTCTGGGCAAGATGCTTTCCAAGATTCCGTTCAGCTCTAAAATTACATGACTCTATAAACTCATATTAAAATATATAAAGTAAGAAAATAACCTAGACTGTAAACATGTTCCTTTCACTAAGTAATTACTATTTAATATCATCAGATAGTTGTGTGTGTGCGTGTGTGTGTGTGTGTGTGTGTGTGTGTGTGTGTACCTTACAGGAGTAGTTCCAAGCAAAGGAAGGAAGGATAAAAAAGTGCTTGAAGCCATATTGTATCCACCACAGTGGTGTATTTTGTGAAAGTTACCATTACATTTCTCCCAGCACATGGCTTTATACATCCTTCATTTTTTTTTATTTTTTTAATGAGGGTAAAGAGAAGTTTAGATTCTTTCTTTCTTTCTTTCCTCCTTTCTTTCTTTCCTCCTTTCTTTCTTTCTTTCTTTCTTTTTTCTTTCTTTCTTTCTTTCTTTTTAAGATTTGATTTATTTATCTGACAGACAGAAACACAGCAAGAGAGAAAACACAAACAGGGGGTTGAGAGAGGGAGAAGCAGGCTTCCTGATATGGGACTCGATCCCAGGATTCTGGGATCATGACCTGAGTTGAAGGCAGACACTTAAGACCAAACCACCCAGGTGCCCTATATATCCTTCATTTAACCATGCTTGCTAAGTTTCTGTCTATCTAGCCCTACAGCTTTAGAAAATCTTCCTAGAGTTTATGCCTAATAGGTCACTATTTCATTACCTGAAAGTGCTTAGTAAAACTCCCTAAGGAGTTAGTGATTAAAAACCTCAGTAACCTAAAGAGTAGTTGTCCCTTCACTCACAAATACTGTGTAGGGCATCAAAGGACCCAGCATCCCTTTGCTGTAGAAAAGATACAGCAAATCACTTGCCTCTACATATCGGTGCAAATGTTGAATGTGAGAAAGGCAATGCAGTTTCAAAACAACCCAATCCCTAGTAAGAAATTTTTGAATATCTGTAGCATTGATTAAGAACCAAGATAAAAGTCTGTGTTCCTGGGGAGAGAATGTGAGATAAGTAATTCTCGAGAAGACCACAGCATCTAGCTATTCTATTTGAAATAGTAGCATCTGTGGTCACTTCACTGACATATACATATGAAGGACAAATAATGCAGGGTACTAAAAGGAAGCAATAATGCACATTTTGTATAAAAAATGTATTACAAGGGGGTTCTGAATATTGCCAGCCTTCTACCAAAGACATACCTGCTGACATTCCATTTTATATCCTAAATATGTAACTGTAAGAGAGATCAACGTGGCATATGGTAGAAGTCAAGTAGCTTTTTAATGAGCAAAGATTTCTAAAATCAAAAATCAAAGTTGTAAACAATAAATTAAAGCAACCCAAAGTACTAAACAAAAGGTGCTCTCTGATTGCTGTGGTTCGGTAAGGATCATACATCTGAAGCTGGACTTGACGATCAGAAGACAAATTGTCATCCAAGACTCTACAATGACCCCTAGCTGAGCCATCTCTGCCCAGCTGGTACTCTGTCTGCCACTGGCACAAGCTTGCTTGTTTATTTTCACATTAAAATTATTTTCACATAAAATCACTGTGCATTGCTTTGTTCATGAACTTCTTAGCCTCCCTCTGTTGACTATGCTTGCTCAGCTAAGATTCATTCAAGGACTATTAGAATTAAGTCCAAATAATCTGTGTATTCATGCCCCAATGTATGAAAATATACACACACATGTATGTACATGTCATAGTTTGTTACATTATACTGACAAGCAGATTCTCAGTATTACTATTTTCAGACAAAATTACCTCTATGGGTTGGAAAATGGTATGTTGGCTACCAGTGGGTCTATTTTAGTCTTTTAAGTTCTAATTTATGAATATCCTTTAAAAGACAGAGCAGTTTTGGGGCGCCTAGGTGGCTCAGTTGGTTAAGCGACTACCTTTGGCTCAGGTCATGATCCCGGAGTTCCGGGATCGAGCCCCACATCAGGCTCCCTGCTTGGCAGGAAGCCTGCTTCTCCCTCTCTCGCTCCCCCTGCTTGTGTTCCCTCTCTGGCTGTGCTTCTCTCTGTCAAATAAATAAAATATTAAAAAAAAAGAGCAGTCTTACTAAGAACTAGATTTGTTTCATGCCTCACAGTGATCCTTGGTCGACATCATTTGGCACCTCTACTTGGAATGGAGATTTGGCTGACAGAGATTTAATGAACAAGAGCATTCCACTAATTTTGGGAACTCTCTTGCTGAGAAGCAAAGCATAAAAAATGTTTGTAAAGTTTTAGGATGTTGAAGTCACCCTAAAAATCATACTCTTTAAAAATCACAAATCAGACTGTGAACCCACCTTAAATGTTCTTAATATCTTCCAATACAACATGCTGAATTTTGCATATTATTAACAAAAGACATGGAAAATAAGAGAGAAACATCTGGTTTTACTACTTAGAAAATGCAACAACTGTCAATTCCCTGCTGTTGGCAAGCACCCCAAAACACACACTAGATTAACAAAGCCAATTTAGTGTTAGGAAGGCAGCTGGCTCTAGTTTCTTCCTTCCCAAATGGTCATCACCATCTTAAACTTCAAATATGTACTGTTTTGCAACATAGAAAAACTCCCCTCTTTTGGAAACAATAATGAAAAATTAGTGTTTGCTATTACACAAAGCACTGCTTTCTCTATTAAACACACACCCATGCATGTGTATGCACACACATACACGCCTGCTTAGAGAAAAACATGCACGATTTTTGCTTACAGAGGATTCTCGAATTGATAAACTCCTCCATGAATATAAAGTTTCACTTCCCTGACTTCCTTGGACTATTTCAATGAGGGAATAGCATCAGAAGAAAAAAAATTCAGGGACAGTGCTACAAAACATAGGATCTTCTTAAGAACCCAATAGAAGCTTTGGGTCCATACTTCAGAAAGTATAAAAAAGAAGTCTAGTATAATAGTCTTCAAACTTCACTGCACTTTAGAATCCCCTGAAGGTTTTCAAAAACTGTTGGGACCAAAATCCCATTGCCACAGATTCTGATTTAATGGTTAGGGCATGACCTAGGCATCAGGACTTTCAAATACTTTCAGGTGATTCTAGCAAAGAATGCAAGCAGTGCTCTTGTATTACATTAGCATTGACCAATGAAGTTCTTGTATTGTTACCTTCCGTCTGTTCGTCATGCAAGCTTCATTCAGTCTTCTGGTTAAAAAATGTTATCCAGAGGAGCTACTTCCAAGGAAGTCTGTTTTAGAAATCTTTAAATTATCCTCCAAAGCATATAGTTAAAAATTTAAATATGTTAAAGTTATTACAAAGGAGGTAAGGCAGGCTTTTTATTAAATTGCAAGGAACAACAATGAATATAAATAAATGAAAGGTCACATTTACCTCCATCTTTGTAAAAATAATAATTGGCAAATAGAGAAGAAGAAGAGTATATGTTATTTGCACTTCAGAGAGGTGAACTTCAGAGAAGTTAGAGACTGAACATTTTAATAAGCATTTACAAAATGTCATAATGACAAGAAGAGAGAGGGCCCTGTGCATGGAAGGATGATCTAATTTCTGCTATTTACTCCACAACTTTCAATGGTAATGGGAAGCAAAGATGTTTTCTACTCCTACCTGTGCACATCTAACATAAAGAATACTCCATAAAGAGGCACATGGCTGGCTCAGTCAGAAGAGCACACAAGTCTTAATCTCAGGGTTTTGAGTTTGAATCCCATCTTGGATGTACAGATTACTTAAAATAAAATCTTAGGGGTGCCTGAGTGGCTCAGTCGGTTAAGTGTCTGGCTCTTGGTTTCAACTCAGGTCATGATCTCAGGATCAAGAGATCATACCCACTTCAAGCTCTATGCAGCTAGGGGGAGCCTGCTTAAGACTCTTCCTCTCCCTCTGCTTCTCCCCATGCTCACATGTGCTCTCTTGCTCTCTTACTCTCTCTAAAATATATAAATACATCTTTTTTTTAAAAAAAGCCAATCCCACCTGTCACTTTTGACACCTTTAAGTGTGGCTATGAGAAAAATTTAAATTATATGTGTGATTTGCATATTATTTCTATTGGGTAGTATTGCTTCATGCCCCGGGGACACAAAAGGATGAGATGAATTGCATAGGGAAATGAGGACTCTGAAGGGTGTCAGAACCTATAGGCTAACAAGTCATTCCATCCTTCCATTGAAGGAGGTTGACTGACCTCCAGCAGAGACTGGAGATGGTATTTTACCCCCCTAAACAGATAGAAATAATCCAAAATGAGATCATTTTGAAATGAACATGCTTGAGATACTTTTAATTGAAAAGTTTTCATCTTCCCCCTCTACCCTCAGGAAGGGGTCTCATAAAGAAGTTGAGATCAGTTATTATTCTTCATTTACATTATGATGTAAAACTAGACTATAGCAAGGGTTGTACAATTATACACATTTACTAAAAATCATTTAATTGTACACTGAAAACAAGGGAATTTGTAATATAAAAGTTGTTCTTCAATAAAGAGGGTTTTTTTTAAAAATGTTAAAAGTAGCAGGGTCAGTAGCTTCCCATAAACCATTCTAAATTTTTGCACATTGTTATGGAAAGATGTAGAATATAGACAAGTAGAAAAACTGGAAAACTATCAGTAACCCAGCCGTTGGCAAAACCCAGTATCAACCAATTTATTGTTAGGACTTCAAAAATGAAATGTGAGCTATTTAGAAATTAGATAATGAAACCCAATTTCAAAACTTGTAGAATGTAGCCAAAGAAACACAGAAAAAAGGAACCCATAGCCAAATAAATTTATTAGAAAATAAAAGAGACTGAAAACTAAAGCTTTTAACCTAATAGTATAGAAATAGCTCAGTAATATTCAGAACCATGCTTGTTTCTCTGTTGTCCCTCAAACTCCAGTCCCAATGAAACAAGTTATCATATTTCACCCAGTCTAAATACTTGACAAACATTTGTCACCTCGGCATCCCCACTGCCACTTCCTAGTTCATACATGTTTCCTCACATAGCTACTCAAGAAAACTTAGAATCAGCTTCTTGGTTGTCAATTTCTACTTATTCCAAAATAATTTCTAAGCCTTCACTAGGAAAAAAAAAAAACTATGAAATCTTTTGCAGAAACTGAGAGAAGACTTAAACTGGAGAGCAATTCCAGAAGGATGATCTTAGATTGGAGATTAAATTTGGTATGTATGTCAGCATTCTCTAATGAAACCGCAATGCAAACAAGCAACAAGATTTTTTTTAATGAAATTTGACTAAGATTAGGGTATTTTTGAGGTGTCTGGGTTAAAGCCTCTGCCTTCAGCTCAGGTCATGATCTCAGGGTCCTGGGATCGAGGCCTGCATTGGGCTCTCTGCTCAGCAGGGAACCTGCTTCCTCCTCTCTCTCTGCCTGCCTCTCTGCCTACTTGTGATCTCTCTCTATGTCAAATAAATAAATAAAATCTTAAAAAAAAGAATAGGTGTTTAACAACCTAGAAGAGATGGATACATTCCTAGAAACCTATAAGCTCCCAAGACTGAAACAGGAAGACATTGACGATCTGAATAGACCTATATCCAGTAACGAGATCGAAGCAGTGATCAAAAACCTCCCCAAAAACAAGAGTCCAGGCCCAGATGGATTCCCTGGGGAATTCTACCAAACATTCAAAGAAGAAAT